>JAYESA010000011.1:12789409-13072472 GCA_036927795.1 Iris macrosiphon
GATGAACATGTCATTTCCTGATGTGATTTCTGGCTAAGATTCTCTCTTAAAACTTTCAAAGGCAATGATATGGTGCATGTTATAATTCTCTAAAGCTTACAATGAACTTGTATATTTCTGATTTTCTAATTATTTATAGGCCCAGTGGTTCGGTTGGCAATATTAAAAACGGTAATTGGCTATATTATAATTGGAACTCTTTAGAGGGGCATATTAGATTATTTTGATGAAAGTGAAACCAGCCTGGATCTTTTTGTAGAGAAAGAGTCAATGGGCCACTTTTTTTATACACATTATAAAAGATGGGGAGAAAATCAGTCCCAACTCATGCATCATATGTGCTGTAATATGCATTATTTGTATCACGATCCTATTGCTTGCATTCTTATTGCGTTGTCTCTCGACTCTCTCCTCTTTTAAGACACAAAGGAATGAACACACTGAGGAAGCAAGTAAGATAATTTTGCAAGCTGTCTAGAAGGGACTTGGCCTGGACTTGGCCTTATGCTTTTGATATATGAAACTGTGTTAACTCATAAACCTTTGGTTATGTGACAGTGTGTTTACTCATATCTGGTTGGGTAATTGTGGAATCCTGAGTAAAAGAGTTAGAAGTTTGTTTCATATTAGTTTGGGCGTTCTAACTAATTAAATGCAATCTTAAGTTCAATAACTTGGCAACTGACCAGATATATATGCCTGAAAAAGTTCTTTAAACAGGGAAATGAAAGTAAAACCAGATCTAGTAAGTATGTTGGCCGGTTCTGGTAAAATTGTTAGAAGTTCTAGCCAGTTCTTCTTCTGTTCAGGGAGCTTCGGCATGAAATTTTACTTTTACCAGTTTAAGTTAGTTTCAACAAGTTCCAACTTCCAATTGTGATCTGCAACTGTGCCAAAACTGAGTGAAACTATTCATTCTTAGTGTGTGAATGGTTTTATCATGTAGTTTTTGATCGGATGCATTGGTACCAGCTGACTTTTTAAACTTTGCTTTTGCTTTTGGATAATATCAATTTTCTATTTAAACCTTCTTTTTACTATTGTTTTCAACTTTACTGTGTCAAAGGAAATCTATGTAGCATTTTGATTGTTATCTATATTTTCTTCATGCATTATTTAATCAAATTAACTGTACATCTTGTGTGCTCCTCATGTGTAGTAAATAAAAAAGTGACAAGTTGGCATTATTCATCACTCTACTAATATATCCTTTTGCACATCCATTTTATTTGGTCTCTAATCAGCTGTATAGTTTCTCATGATATATACTGGTTCTAAATGACACAGGCAGCTTCGGAGACGGATTATCGCCCCAGTCGAATGGTTGTGGCTGCAAAATGTGCTGAAGCTTTCATTAGGGAGTTTTTTGATCAGAACCCACTCAGTCATATTGGTATTGTAACCATAAAAGATGGTGTTGCTCAGTGCTTGGCGGAACTTGGTGGCAGTCCAGATTCAAAAATCAAAGCTCTGATGGGGAAGCTCGAGTGCTCAGGAGAAGCATCCTTGCAGAATTCTTTGGATCTTGTCCATGGGTATCTAAGTCAGATTCCCTCGTACGGCCATCGAGAGGTGGTGATACTGTACTCTGCTCTGAATACCTGTGATCCTGGTGACATAATGGAGACAATTAAGAAATGCAAGAAAGCCAAGATAAGGTGTTCTGTTGTGGGACTTTCAGCAGAGATATTCATATGCAAGTATTTATGCGAGGAGACAGGGGGGTCCTACACCGTGGCCTTGGATGAGGTAAGGGTAGCAAGACTTTTCCCCTGGTTGTTTAAATGGAAATGCATACTAATGTTCCAATTATAATTTGGCAGTCCCATTTCAAGGAATTGTTACTGGAGCACGCACCACCACCTCCAGCAATATCAGAATACGCTGCTGCTAATCTAATCAAGATGGGATTCCCACAAAGGGGAGCAGAAGGTGCCATCTCTATTTGCTCCTGTCATAAGGAAGTAAATGTTGGAGGGGGCTACACATGTCCGAGATGTAAATCTCGTATGTGTGAACTACCAACAGAGTGCTTGATATGTGGGTTGACACTTGTTTCTTCTCCTCATTTAGCAAGGTCTTATCATCATCTTTTTCCTGTAACACCATTCAATGAGATTTCCTCCATACTTCCAAGTAGAATGCAACAGAAATTACCGCAGACTTGCTTTGGCTGTCAACAGAGTATAGTGAACCATGGTAAGTACTAAGTTCTCATAGCCTGCATATCTATCTAGGTTTTCAATATGACTTTGGTAAAACATAGTAAAACTGTTACTTTCTTATTGTTTGATTCTGTTGACAAGAATGCAATAATGCTATTTAGGAACATGATATGATCTATCTTTTCCCATTATATAATGCATTTTATCATGACTGGAGCACCCATTAGGGACCATAGCTAAGTAGCCTAGCTCTAGTCTCTGCCAATAAGAAGATTCCTTAACCATCTATTGACTTTTTGACCAATATCAGATATCTGATGTAATTGTTCTGACAAATGCCTACAAATAACTTTATGTTTCATAATTTTTGATCATTTATATACATCTTTGGATCGACTGTGCTGTGGAAAGGTGTACTAGTTTGTTATTTAGGAAGGTTCTATCGCCCATGGTGTAACAGTTGACAGTTCTTTCCTCCAAAACTTGCTTTCCCATCTTCCTCGAGTTGTTGTAGGTTTCATCTACTGAACCCTATTTTCCTTTTCCATGTCATCTGTTCATCATGATGTTAAAGCACTAATTAGATCTCACTTGTTAATTGTATCTCAGCAACCTAAAGAAACAATCTAGATTGTTGGCAAAACAACTTGCGCCATCTGCTGGTTAGATGCAACTTGCATGAATGATTCTGTTTGTTATAGTACTTATCCCTTTAAGAATGAAAATTTTATATTCCAACTTTAACTCTTCATATTTTTCATCAAAGCTCAAAAGCATATGCCTATTTGATTGAATTGATGCTCTTCTTATTTCCCAACTGTTCTTCTACTGATGATTATGGATAAGTTTTGACGTCGATGTTGTTCAGGCCCAACAACCTGACAATTAGCTAAGTGAGATGGATCACGTATTGGCTCTCAATCAGTGAATTACTTGGAAGGAGTAATGTGAGGACTTTTTCTTAATGTCATGGTTTGCAATTGAAAATAAAGAACAAAGTAAGAATAAACCAGAAAAAAAAGGAAAGAGGAAGAAAAGAAGAACAAAACAAATTCAAAACATAAACATCAAAACACACAACCTAAACCTGCCCAAATACCAGTGGTATGATGGTAGCATGTGGACATCGGTGATGAGTAAGTGGCTGGTGAATGTTAGCAGAAGGTTTACAGTGGCATAAATTTCCTGGATGTCCCTTATCTTATTTTTTTTCTTTTTTTTTTTCTTTTCCTTTTGTTTTCTCACAAAGCCTAGTGAAACCCTAGAATCAGCTGGGCACAACGGAGAAAAGAGCAAGTAAGTTAAAAGGGTTTAGGTCTCAGGTTAATAAGTTCAGAAACCTGATAAAAGATAATGAAAATACAATCCACAGTTATCTTCATCCTGGTATCACGTCCATATGCCTTCTGCCTGAGTTACTGATAAGGCAATAGAATCTGTCCCCATTGAAACCATGTGGCTGTCATTGTGGAGAGGTCCATGGTTTACCTCTACGTCATGTTTGGGGTGCATCTTGGATATCCCATGACAGCACTGTGCCACACTTTAATGTACACAAAGCAGAATACTTGTACCATCTTTTTGTTTCTAGAAATCCTCTAGGCTGTCATGTATGACCTGTCATATACCTTTGAGTTACTAATCTACAATTTTTTATGAAGTTTCTTTGGTAAACATTTGTTGGCCAAGTTCCTATGTTTATATCATATATTAATAGTTTATTATGACTGGAGGGTTTGAGACTATGCTCATACTGGTTATTAACATGTAATCTGATGGCCAGAGATGAGTTAGAAGCTAGACAAATTCGAACTTGGAATTATAAGGATTCCCTGAGGGGAACATTCATTCAGAGAATTAAGAGGTAGATGCATATAAGTTGTTTGCTTCTAGATAATTTGTATTGTCTGCTGCTCAGTTGTCAGATATATTCACCTTAGGGATTAAATATTGGAGATTAAATTCATCTAGAGATTATATCCAATTGTACCATTTTGTCCAACCTAAGGTATT
Source organism: Iris macrosiphon (assembly GCA_036927795.1). Lineage (NCBI taxonomy): Eukaryota > Viridiplantae > Streptophyta > Magnoliopsida > Asparagales > Iridaceae > Iris > Iris macrosiphon. The sequence goes on from JAYESA010000011.1 coordinate 12,793,588, forward strand.
GATATTACTATAACAGTCACTTCTTAGCTGACCCCCAAAATTTTGGACCAAGGCTTTGTTGTTGTATAATAGCCACTTCTTGGATTCAATGTTTTGAACAGATTTGTCATATCATCTTAGATGAACTTATTTGTGACCACTGTTAAAGAGAATGACAAATTTGAGTAATACGTATAGAAAACAAGTGCTCCAGTGCGACAAGGTTCCTCCAATGTGGGGTCTGGGAAGGGCCTAGAGTTAAGCAGCATCTCCCCAATCTTTGTGGAGTCTGCTTCTGCCAGCCAGGCCCACATCCTCCAAGACGGCTTTGGCAGCTTACAGTGTGCTAAGCAAGTGATGCGCACTCATTAGTTGTATTTCTCGTCTATGTTTTATAGGTATCTGAGTCATAGTATAACTAGAAGAATACTACGTTGTTAGTATCTTACGATAGATGATATGTATCTTACTGGTACGAACCAATATACTACCATTTTTTTACGTATCGGTTGATCCGATATGATATATAGGCAGATAGGTACTATCGGTTTTTTTACTCGAGTTATGTAATGTTACTTAAGAATTTGGATTCTAAAACTTGATCAACTTTAAAGATGAAACAAATAAAAAAATCATGAAAAAATTAAATCAATTCATATTTTGTATGGACTTAGAAGTATAGACCTCTACTCCTAGAGTAAGTGTATCATACAACACACGATACATGATAAGATACACAATACGATAAACAAGCAAACAGATACACTATACTATATGCGAGTTGACTAACTAGAAGAATAAAACTCCGTGGATACTCTCTCAGATCTATATATGTTTATAAATTGCCCAATCATTAGATTACTATGAGAATTCTGGGTGGATATATTAGAGTATTATTGATTTGTTCACGTCCTGAAGCGTGCATTCACTCTTTATCTTCCACAAAGTTCTGTTTTGGTGGAACCCATGTTACAATACAATACAATAACTATAAGAAGCATGAAGTGTTTTTTTTTAACATCTGACAACCATAAGGAGCAACTAATCATTTATAGTCTTTGTATAATATAAATTTTTTTGGTTACTTGTGTCATTTGTCTTATGAGAAGTAGAGTCATGTCTGAAGGTCCTTTCATCATCCATAAGAGATACCTTAGTAATTTTAATTTGATTGATCTGATTAGGTGTTGTCTTGTCTTGTCGAATTCGCCCTCTCCATTGCAATAGAGAAATGCCTAGCAAGTAGCAATATTTAATGCATTGGTTATCTCAAGAGAAAAAACATTTAATGCATTGGATTGATTTGCTAAGAATAATTAAGATCTGATAACCAAACTAAAATGAACCCAGTCCTGTAAGAAAAATGGTGGAATATTATATGACAAGAATTCCAATCTTACCTGCATCTAAAGCACACCTATATATTAGCCAGAAATAAATAATTAATTCGATAAATCTTGAATCTCGGTCCGGAAATAGAGATATCTTCCTCTGCTGCCTACCTCTTACCTTGCTCATCTACTAGACATTAGAGTTTCTTGTATATTTAGTTCCATGTTTATATTAATCTTGCTTTTTCTGTATTGCTTTTGTGCTTAACTGTTGATAACCAATGCAGGGAGCAAGGCCAGCCCTCATGTCTCTTGCCCGAGATGCAACCAACATTTCTGCCTCGACTGCGATATATACATCCACGAGAGCTTGCACAATTGCCCTGGCTGTGAAAGCCAGCGTGGTTCAGCTACATAGACGAGCTTTCTGTGCGCATCTTCAACATTCAGAAAAATGGAATTGTGCTCCATTTATTTTAGCTCCTTCCAATGCCTTTATCTGATGAGAGCCTAACTCTGTTCGGTCTTCGGAGTATGCCAGAGAGAACAAATTCTGGATATGTTTGGTTGACTGTATATTGAGATCTAATGAGCACTGGAGACGTATGATTGTTTACTTCCATCAAGATGAAGTTTTACGCATTTCATTTAAGCATTCTCCTTGCACCTCCCTTTGAGACAATTGTCAAAAGTAGATTGTTCTGAAGAAATATTTTGGGAGGTTTTATATGACACTCCGATTCCTCCCATACTGACGCTAACAATCGATCATCCATGTCACTTTGTAATTAACTTGGTAAACCTGCAGATGTTTATTGGATATCGGTGAACCAATCGGCGCGCAGGATTTTGTTACCAAAATGTGTTGTACGAAAATTTGTGTGTTATGTTTTGGTGCGACATTTATACATAAATTATTCCGTCTGTTTAGCTATGCTAGCAGTATAAACATGCCCAATGCACGTGCTTGATGATGCTAGAAAAGAAATTTGATGTATTTAAGTATTTTTGTCCAAGGCTTTACAGTTTTCTATACCATGCAGAATAATCATAACAAGAGTATGCTCTGGTAGAGTATTTGGAACGGAAAATTTCAGCAAAGCAAAATATTTTTATAAATTTACAACAAAAGCATTAAAGTTTCAAAAATTTCTGTGGAAGCATCAAAACGTCCTTACAAAGGGCGTTTTATGTTTTCCCGTTAATTTTCTTTAACTCCGTTAACGGAGAAAATAAAAAATATAAAAAAAAATTATATATACATAAAACGTCCTTTGTAAGGACGTTTTATATTTTTTATTAATTTTTTAAACCTCTCTCCTCTCTCCTATCTCTCTCACACTCTCACCGAAAAAAAAAACTATATATTAAAATAAGATAAAACGTCATTCACAAGGGCGTTCTACATTTTCTTAAATTTTTTTAATTTTTTTTAATTTTTAAATTTTTTATCCGGGAAAAAATATATTAAAATAAGGTAAAATGCTCTTCACAAGGGCGTTTTTAATTTTTTTTTAATTTTATATATTTTTTTAATTTTTTAAACCTCTCTCCTCTCTCTCTCACACTCTCTCCTCTCTCCTCTCCCAACTTCCCCAAGGGCCGGTACTACCGGGAGCGCTTCTCCGACTGCCTCGGCGACGGCATATTCAACGCCGAGGGAGAGCTGTGGAAGGAGCAGCGCCGCGTAGCCACCGCGGAGATGCACTCCGCCCGCTTCGCGGAGCACTCGGCCGCGCTGGACGCGGACCTACCCGAGGTCGAGTTCGCGGGGGCGTTTGAGCGGGCGACGGAGCTGACGCTGTTCCGGTTCGTCGTGCCGCCCTTCGTGTGGAAGCTCATGAAGCTGCTCGACGTCGGCACGGAGCGGCAGCTTCGTGAGGCGCTGCGCGTGGTGCACGGCTTCGCAGAGAGGACGGTCGGGGACCGCCGGTCGCTGCGGAGGGAGAAGGGGCTCGGCGGACGGTCCGACCTGCTATCTCGGCTCATGGAGGCCGAGACCGGGTTCTCGGACAAGTTTTTGAAGGACTTCTGCATCAGCTTCATACTGGCCTGGCGGGACACGAGCTCGGTCGCGCTGGCCTGGTTCTTCTGAGAAGAGAGGAGAGGGCAGAGAGAGAGAGAGAGAGAGAGAGAGAGGAGAAGAGAGGAGAGAGTGAGGGAGAGGAGAGAGAAGAGAGGAGAGAGGAAACTGAAAAAAAAAATTATTATTTTTTCAGCGGCTGAGAGAGAGAGAGAGAGAGAGAGGAGAGAGAAAATAAATTAAAAAAAATGTAAAACGTTTCTAGGAAGGACGTTTTACCTATATATAATTTTTTTTTTTTCAAATATGCTCCGTCAACGGAGTTAACAGAAAAACATAAAACGTCCTTACAAAGGACGTTTTGATGCTTTGAATGTAAATTTTTAAAATATAATACTTTTCCTGTAAATATAGTAAAATATTTTGCTTTGAACGAAATTTTCCGTATTTGGAAGAGAATGTGATCTTGAAAAAAAAGAGTTGTACCTCAATTTAGTACACTATGTTACAGTCTTTCTGATATGAATCTGGGTCGGGCAGCCAACAAACCAGGTCAGGATTAGCCCGGTCGTTGTAGTCCGATCAAAACTCAGACCGGCCCGACCTACTCTTCCAATGGGTCGTGTTGGGTTATCCTTGTCAGGGTCGGCCAGACTCATTCCCCCAACCAGGTCGGACCGTATTTCCTCCTCTCAGGTCATCATAGGCCAGGTACAGTAAAAACCTACTCTCAGGGACGCAGGTCACCCCGGTTCCCCGAGTCCGAGTTCTGCTACCATAGGTAAATATAATTTGTGGAGCATTTTACCTCCCTAATATTTGTTTATAGACGTTTGGAGAACAAATTAATTAACTAGCTTCCAACAGCCATATTATAAGAATTAGTTACGTCCAAAAAGAAAAAAAGAAAAAACTATAATATTATTAAAAAATTAGATAAAAAATTAAATATTATATTAAAATATTTTAAATATTATTTGAAGATAGTTTAATTAGGATTTGCTATAGATATATTTTTAGAATTTTAGATATGTATTTAGTTAGATAATATCATACAATTAGTTTAAATATAATTTGAATATTGAATATATTTTAAAATTTATCATATATTAAGGTAGTGAGAAGGATTTAAATTTATTTTTTTTATTTTTAACTACGCCAGGAGGTAACGCGGTTAGACAAATTTTAGATTTTTATTTTTTATTTTTTATTTTTATTTTTAGTGAAAGATTATCTACGATTTATTTTTTTAGTTGTTTTCGAGTTGATATTAAAGTTTTTCGGATGTAGTTTGACCAAAATTTATTCTCATATCCTATGTTCATTTATACCTTTTTCTTTTTTTCTTTTCTTTGATTATAACGGATGGGTTCAATTTTTTATTATTATTATAAGTTATTGCTACCATTTAGTCACAGTTTTTCAAAAAAAAAATAAAAAAGAAAGAAAAAGGAAAAGAAAAGAAAAGAAAGAAATCATATGCCACCACCTATGAACAAATTCAAAACCCAGCCTAAAACCTCGACCTTGACCAGACCATGGATGATAATTTAAACGGAAATTTTTGCACAGAGAAATAAAGTATTATTATATTATTTCTAGAAAAAAAAGTTTAGTGAAATTATTAGAAGAGAACAAATACGTACTTATTAAAATTATAAAAGAAACGAAAACGTCTTTGCTATGTCACGTTTTGAGCTTAAAAATATTTTAATTAAATTTTTTCATTTAGCTTGAAAATATATGTCATTTTTTTTAGTAAAAAAAAAATGAAAAAGTGGAAACGCATATGACATGTGCATTTTACAATTTTTTGCACTATAGTCCCACATAATTCATTATTTGCAACTCTAGTCAAAGTATAAAATAAAATTATTTTACTTATTATAATTTCTTTTATAAACTTCAATCAAATAAAAATAAATAAATAAAACTTGAAATATTTAGATTTTTTATTTTTTATGACAAAAATTTTAAAAATGTTTTTTTCGCTAAATATATAAAAAAAAATCGGCCCAAAAAAATAAGAGAAACCATCCGTTTGTAAGTTAAATGAGAAAAAAATTTGATTAATTTTTTTTTAGCTAAAAAATAGCGTTGTAAAATTTATGTGTTCAAAAAATAATTTTTATGGAAGCAGCTGTCACACCCTCTGCAAATTATTTCAGTCAAAAGTTGCAAAAAAGTTATCACATTCATGCCCATCACGTCACGACAGCAAGAGAAACCATCCGTTTTAAAAAAAAAAAAAGCTAATTTTTTTTCATTTTTTAAAACGGATAGTTTCTTTTCCGTTTCCATGATGGACATGAATATGACAGCTGCTTTGTAGCTTTTGACCGAGGTAATTGACAGATGGTGTGACAGTTGGTTTCATAAAATTTGTTATTTTAACACATAAATTTTACAACAGCTATTTTTGTGCTAACATTTTTAATTAAATTTTTTTTCTCATTTAACTTACAAATGGATGGTTTCTCTTATTTTTTTTGGACAAAAAAGTACAAAATATATTTAATGAAAAAATAATATTCTTTATTTTTTGGGTGTTAAAAAAAGTAAAAATCTAAATTTTTTTATTTTTTATATTTATTTATTTTTATTTGACTGCAGTTTATAAAAAAAATTATAATAAATAAAATAATTTTATTTTTTACTTTGACTGAAGTTGCAAATAATGAATTATAAGGGGCTATAATACAATTTTTTTTTTCTAAAACATCTGTACCATGTGCTTTTCCAAATTTAAATTTATTATTAATTTTTTATTACTTCTTAAAAACGTATATAGTACGTGCATTTTCGAGTTTTCATTTTTAATAGTAAAAAATAAATAAAAACTCGAAAATGCACATACTATATACGTTTTTAAGAAATATAAAAAATAAATAAATTTAAAACGCAGTGTGTTTTCAAGTTAAATGAGAAACAAAATAATTAACTTTTTTAACTCAAAACGCATGTAGCAAATGTGTTTTAAATTGTTTTATAATTTTAAAATACGGAGTCGTCCTCTTTTAACAATTTTTTATAAATTTTTTTAAAAATTTCGTTCAGGGCAACGAAAATACTAAAAATTTCATTCAGAGCATATAATTTTAAAAAAAAATTCTAAAACAACAACATAACGTCCTTTGGAAGGACGTTTTACGTTTTTTCGTCCGCTCTCCGTTAAAAAAAGACCTCCGTTAATAATAATAATAATAATAATAATAATAATTAATAATAAAGAATGAAGCCAAGGACGTTTTCCATTATTATTATTTTTCGTTTTCTCTCTCCTCTCTCCCACTCACACTCTCTCTCTCTCTCTCTTCTCTCTTCTCCTCTCTCTCTCTCTCTCTCTCTCTCTCTCTCTCTTCTCTCACTCACTCTCTCACTCTCTTCTCTTTCTCTCCCCTCTTCTTTCCCGCTCGTCCCTCTCTCTCCTCTCCTGTTCTTGTCACGTCCCAGTCCCAAAATACGGAGGGACCGGACGCGTGATAATGGCCAGCAGCACACACCGATGGACAAACCCAATTTAATGGATCCATCAGGGCATGCTTAAGCTGTAATGTAACAATAAGTAGGTCCAATGATATAAGTCACAGTCTATGCTAATCTCATCCACAACAGATAATCACAGATCAAATGCCAGAATAAATGCAAATAGAAATAAACTAGCATATCTCAATAAAGGTGTCTCGGAGAATAATCCGAGAATAAGTCTGATACATCAATGAAATAGACTGGAAAGAAAATAACTAGAAACAGAAATAAATGAATATCTCACGCCAATACTCAAGAGAAGTCCTCTGGTATGACCTCGTCCTCAGATGTCGGTACAGCTCTTGTATCTGCTCCTGTTCCTGCTTTTGCTCCTGATAATGCTCCTGTACTGTATAACTCTAGGTGGATTTCCTTTGCTAGTCCTGGGGACAAAGTCCGGATCCAGGTCCTCAGGGGACAGCAAGGTACAGAAAATACAAGCCAAAATAAATGCAGTGCAGCAGAGAATGCAATAAATAGGGTAAGCTATATAACCATCTATGTGAAAATACAAGCGAGAGCATCACTAGTACTCATGCTGAGCCATTACAAGCTCTGTGTCAGGGAGCCGGTAGCGGTAATAACACGTAATGGGCCAAGCTCTGCTCGAGAGTCTTGTGCCTCACAATAATAGGGGTTTATATATATATGATCAGCCTGTAGTCTGTGTGTTTCTCCCCACCCCATGTAATCACACGTCTCATGTCCACGATGCACCATGTCCATGTCACGCACAATCATATCTAATGCAACAAGTCATATAGTATCTAGGAATATAATGTCAATGTCAAATCCTACATCCTATACAGAATCACCATGAATATCTCAGAAAGATCCTGTCCATGAATAGTGTCAAGCGTCCTGGGTATAATGTACTTGATAAGACAAGTACGAGAATGCAAAGGGGTCACGAATGTCCATCTCTAGATGACATACACAACATCGCGTACGGTGTTGGCACCCGACTAATAATCGGACGCTAAGTAAGTCACACGGTCCTAGGTCAAGCATGCACAGCAATATAAATAAAGCAAGGAAATATGCAACAAGAACTGTTAGTTGGCAAGGTATACTTGCACATGATATATAAACAAGTCAAGGAAATAAGTAGCAAAGCTGCAGGATTTGGTGAGGTACACTTGCCTGGGGTCCTGGCTCCAACTGTAGCTCTGGTCTCAGTGTGATCTGCAGGTACTACTCCGGTTGCTGAAATAAACATCACCATTAGATTCAGAAAATATCAAATAGCTAGAAACGCCTGTCCTTAAGTCCAATTTGGACACAAGGGCAAAAATGATATTTCCGGGTCAAAGCGGGGTCCACATGTGGGCCACTTTGCACCGAAAAGCGTGTCAGGGTCAAAGTCTCCAAAATTATCAAATTTAGTGTCAACAAGTCAGGAACGATGATACGAACCCAACGGAACTTCTAGAATTGGATTCCGATGAGCCGATTACAAAATCGTCCGTCAAGTGGAGCCTGTGGGCCACACGATACGTGATTTTGTCAACGTTCTCAGAATTGAACCAAACTTGGGTCACAGGACCAGCGTATTGCTACGAGTCCGATGGCGCAAGTTTCGTCTCGATCCGACGTGTGTACACAAAGTTACAGCATGTTCCAGAATGGACGGATATGGGACGTTGTCGGCGGATACGCGTTGATTCCGGTGTGGACGCACATCCAAATCAACTTCTGCGAAATCCCGCACGTCCGTATCGACGGCGCGCACGTATCGGTGAAGACCGCGTGCGACCAAGTCGTCCCGTTTTGCGGGGCGCACTCAGTTCCGGGGTAAAACAGGGCGTTAGTTTTCCTGTTTTTGGATCGCGGTTTGCGATCACCACAGGACGCGATGCACCGAGCGGATTGCACGGGCACCCAGAGGGTCATACATTCTACGCGACGCAACTGACGGAATCGAAAACGGAATCACGAGGTGAGAGAAAACAGTACCTGAACAAGGCTCCGTGAAGAATGAATTCTCGTGTTCGAACGTATCCTGATCGTGTCCTGCGTCGACCGAGTGTCCGAGTCCTCGGTGACCTAGGGTTAGGGTTCTGCTGTGCGACGGCAGGAGCTGTGGCGGAGGGAGGCCGGGGGCAGCGGGGCGGCGCTGGCGAGGGTGGCGGCGCTGTCCGGCGGCGCGGCGGCGCGCCGGAGCGGGCGGGGGACGGCCGCTGGGGGCTGTGCTGGGTCGGGGGAGCCGGAGGCAGCGGGGGAGGAGGAAGGAGAGGGAGGCCGGCGTCGCAGCGTGGCGGGGCGACGTCGTCGGTGGCGCTGGGCAGCGGGTGAGGGAGGCGTCGATCGGTGGTCGACGGTGGGGGTCGAGCGGGGAAGGTTGGCTGTGGAGTTCGGCGGAGACAGTCGGGGCGTCGGGTCGTTGGTGGAGCGGGAGGAGGAGAGGAACGGGGGCGGTCTTAGGGTTCAGGCGGAGTCGGTGATCGGCGGGGATGAGTCGATGGGGCAGTGGTGTAGGGAGAAGATGGTGGCTGTGGAGTTCAGGATCGACGGCGAGGGGTTGTGGAGTGGCTCGGGGCGCGTCCGGCGGCGCGAGGAGGAGCAAAGTGGAGGAGAGGAAAACTAGGGTTCCGGCGGACTGATTTTATAGTCGGAACAGTATTTCTGATATGGAATCCGACTTGGGGTTCGATGGGTTATTGGGTTTGGGTCGGGTCGGGTTCAATATGAATCTGGCCCGATCCACTATTGCTTAAGTGCGGGTTTCGGTTATTCGGGTTCGGGTCGGGTTCAGATCCGACCCGACCCGCTAAGGCTGGGTTCGGTTCAGATTAGCGGTTCGGTTTGAGTTAATTTGGTTTGGTTTAATTGAACCGGGTTTATTTAGGGGTTTAATTAGGTTTATTTATTTAATAGTTTTTAGGGCTTTAAACGGGTTTCCGGAGTCCAATAAATTCCCGAAAAATTACCCTATGTCCGGTTTTCCATTTTACACCATAAAATATTATTTTTATAATATTTTAATATTAATTAACAGCAATTAAAAAGCCTAGGTTTTAATTACAAAAAATTCCAAAAAATTCCAGAAAATTGTTAAAAACCAAATTAGAAATTCATGAAAATCAGGGGACTTACAGTTCTCCTCTCTCTCTCTCTCTCTCTCTCTTTCTCTCTCTCGCCGACGTGCAAGCCCTCGAGCTTCAGCTTTGCGAGGGTAGAAGAAGCGGAGCGCATCACGCCCGCGATACCGTGGTCGCCGACGAGGGGGCAGTTCCTGACGGAGACGGAGTCGAGGTTGGGGGAGAGGCGACCGAGGGCACAGAGACCGTCGTTGGCGATCCCGACACAGGAATCGACGTTGAGACAGGTCAGGTTGGGGCACTTGGCGGCGATGGCGATCAAGCCCTTGTCGGTGATCAGGGGGCACTGCTGTAGGTCGAGCTTCTCGAGGAGGGGGCAGAAGGAAGCGATCTCCGCTAGGCCGTTGTCGCCGAGCGGGGGACGTTCCACACGGACAGGACGCGGAGGAAAGGACAGCCGCGGGCGACGGCGGAGAAGCCCAAGTCCGTGGCCTCGCTGGTCGGGTGGGTCCCCTGATGAGGAACTTGCCGACCCCGCCGCGGCAGGCGGTGCCGACCGCGAGGGAGGCCAGCCTGATGTCGGTGACCTCCCTCCCCCTCAGGCACCGGGTGAGGCACCCGGTGTTCTCCTCAACAACCTCCTCCTCATAGTCGTCGTCCTCATCGTCGTGCTCGACGAACGAGAGTCAGAGAGAGAGAGTTAGCACATAGAGACAGAGAGTAGAGAGAGAGATGAGCAGGAACGAGAGTGAGAGAGAGAGAGAGAGTGTACGCCGAGATTAGAGAAAGAGTGGGGGGGAGAGAGAGAGAGAGAGAGAGAGAAAGAGAAGAGAGTGAGAGAAGAGAAAGTGAGTGAGTGAGCAAAGAGAGAAGAGAGAGTGTGAGTGAGAGAAGGAGAGAGAAAAAAAAAAAGAATAGGAAAACACTCTTTAGAAGGACGTTTCTTTATGGCGTTTTCCTTTTATATATATATATATATATTTGACAGACTTTTTTTTTTTTTAACGGAGTTGGACGAAAATGTTTTGGAAAGCGTAAAACGTTCTTAGAAACAGCGTTCTGATGCTATTTTTGCAAAATTTTTAAATTGTATGTTTTGAGTGAAATTTTTAGTATTTTCGTTGCGAACGATTTTTTTCGTAATTTTTTTCCTATAAAATTTCGTAATTTAAACCATATGATAAAACCAGAAATTTCGGGGTACAGTAGCATCTCCTTTTCCTACCACTGTTTCCAGTATTTCCGCGTTGCACGCCGAAGCCAGCCCGAAACAAGAACGCTACTTTGAATTTTGCAGCAACTGCTCCGGTTCTTTTCTTCCTCCTTAAACCCTAACTATTCCTTTTCCTTTCTTCCTTAAACCCCTGACCGTAACCTAATGAAACCCTAACTAATGATTCGAAGCATCAGTCGATTCATCCTCCCGCAACTGCTCCGAATCCCTCTTCCTCCTCCCCTTTCTTTCTCGGTGGCAGCAGCGGAAGCCGTAGAAGACCCCTCCTCCTTCTTCGACGCCCCCTCCGAATCTTCAATCCCTTCGAGTCCCATTCCGGTTCAAGCTGGGAACCATCTAACTACAGAGAAAGATGCAACCTTTAGGGGTTTCGAGGCGGGCTCCAACCCAAGGATCCAGGAGTCTAGGGTCTCGAGACTGGAGGCCTGCCATTTCTTCGCGAGAGAAGGGAGGCTGAAGAAACTGAGGGCAGTGTTGATGCAAATGATACGTCAAGATGGTAATCGTTGAACGCAATCAAAATTTAAATTCGACATTTTTCTTATGTAGTGTTGTTGATAGGTTGTTTAGAAATTTGACATTTTTCTTAGGGTCTGGTTCGGCACCTTTGTTCTGTAAATTGCTGCTGTATAATTTCCGAGACTGGGATTGCTGCTGCACAGTATGGGACATGCTGGCTAATGTTTACGCACGGTCCGAAATGACTCACGACGCTCTTTTCGTAATAAGTCAGATGAGCAGTCTTAACATCAACGTCTCGATATCAACCTATGACAGCTTGATGTACAGCCTGAGGACCGCGGACAGGATCCTGGATCTTTACCGGGAGATTGGAGCTCGAGGGATTCCTTATAGCGAGTACAGTCACACCATCTTCATCGATGGCCTCTGTAAGCAGAAGAAGATACAGGAAGCAATATCTTTTTTCCAAGATTCGAGGGGAAGAAAAGAATTGACGCCTTGCATCGTCGCCTTCAACACTCTGTTGTCCGGGTTATCTAACGTTGGACTCGTAGATGTTGCCAAATCTTTCGTCTCTATGATGCTTAAGTATGGATTCTCTCCCGATAGATTCAGTTATGCTACTCTTATACATGGTCTATGCGTGGTAGGTTCTGTTGGGGAAGCTTTAGAGTTAACTGAAGACATGGAGAAGTCCGGAATAGAGCCTGACGTAGTGACGTTCAATAGTCTTATAAACGGGTATCGCATACTTGGAATGACGAGTGAGATTCCAAAGCTCGTCAGGATGATGATTTTAAAAGGGCTCAAACCTGATCTCATTACTTATACCATAATGATCACTGGGCATTGTGAACGAGGAAGCTTTGATGATGCAATGAGGATGAAGGAGGAGATTATTGCTCGAGGGTTTCAGCTAAATATTGTAACTTACAGTGTGCTCCTAAATTCACTATGTAGAAGTAAGAAATATCATGAACTGGAGGATTTGGTTGATGAGATGGAATCTATTGGTCTGGATATGGACGTAGTAGCATACTCAACCCTTATTTATGGTTATTGCAAGCTTGGAGAAATCGACAGGGCACTTGAAGTATGCAGGATGATGTGCTGTAAGATCGCAATGCCCAATTCATTTGGATACGGGGCAATTCTTACAAGTCTTTGTAAGAAAGGAATGGTTGCTGAAGCTAGGTGGTATCTGGATTCATTAGCCAGCAACGGTCAGTTGGTGGATGTCATCTTGTATAACATAGTGATTGCTGGGTATGTACGAGTAGGCAACGTGCAAGGGGCAGTGGGGTTGTACAAACAGTTAATTAAGCAGGGAATAACTCCCACTATCGTCACTTATAATTCGCTCATTCGTGGTTTATGCAAGATTGGACAAATAAACATGGCAGAGGGCATTCTAAAGACCATTGAGCTGAATGGGTTGGCTCCGACTGTTGTGACATACACAACCCTTATGGATGCTTTTTGCAGAGTTGGGAACTATGATAGGATGCTAGAAATGCATGATGAAATGAGTCTAAATAAAATCATGCCTAATTGCATCTCCTATAGTGTAATAATGAAAGGGCTCTGTATGCAAGGTAGGCTCCAGAAGGCTGCTGACGTTCTCACATATATGGACAACAATGGAATCCATGCAGATGAGATCACATATAATACTCTTATGCAAGGATTTTGTGAAGTGACGAATAAGGAAATGGCTTTTCATATTTATGATAGAATGTTGCAGAAGAATCTAACTCCTACCCCTGTTACTTATAACTTTCTTATCAATGTCCTTTGCCAAAAAGACCAACTAGAGTCTGCCGAAGATTTTTTGAATTTTTTGGTTGATGGAGAAGTTAAGCTGAGGAAATTTGCTTACAACACAATTATTAGAGCATATTGTGCGAAGAGAAAACCTTATAAAGCTATGCTTCTATTTGAAAGAATGGTAAGTGCTGGGTTTAAGATCACAGTCAGAGACTACAGTGCAGTAATCAATAGGCTATGCAAGAGGCATTTTGTAAATGAAGCAATGGTGTTTTTGAATATGATGTTATCTTTTGGTATTTTCCCAGATGAGAAGTTGGCTGCTGTTATTTGCTCAACTTTGAGGACAAACCAAAATTTTCGATCATTGGCTTCATTTCACTCTTTGATTATCAAAAGTGGCCTTGCTTCCATCAATAAACAATAAGTTCATATGATAATGATCATTTTAGCTCGGAAGGAAAGCCCACATGTCGAGCGCAATTAGACTTGATGGAAATCACCCTCATCAGTATGTCTATGAATACAGGTATTGTTTCTCTGAAATAATTTTTGTGTAATGCTTTAAATGCAACCAGACTTAGCTTATTCTCGCTTTCTTAGTTACTACTATGTTCCTCTTGGGGTGTTTCCTTGTAGGCGGAGATTTATGTACTTTGTTATATTTTTCGCAAATACTACTTTTGTTAAATTAGCACTCTCTTTTGCCTTCCAAATTGTTTCAGGTTGATTTGAAATTTGGACTTGGCAAGGATAAGACAATAGTCTCATAAAAAATACTGTTCTCCCTAGGGTTGAAGGTAAGTATTTATCTACTTTGGTAGTTTGCCATCTAACTTACCAATTGCATGTAGATTATTGTTTTTTTTATTGTGTCAGAATTTTTTATGCAAGAAAATAGATCTTACCTATGATATATAAATAGTTCATTCAATTTCTCTTAGCTGTTCTAAGTTCTAACTTGAAGTCCTATGTTTTGTCATCTCTTAGGATTTATGCTCCGTTTTAGTAAAAGTTGCTGACAGCTTAGGATTTATGCTTCGTCAAGATATTATTATGGTGAATTGACTATTTTGTACCTTAACCAATTTAATTTGGATTTCTCTTCTTATGAAGAACAATCAAAATTGAATTTGACTTCTCATGGCTTTTGTTTTTATATGATTAACCTAATTAAATTCTTGATTAAAAGGTTTAACTACTAAGCGCAAATTTTATTAGTCTAATTAACATGCTAATAAGGAATGAAGGTTACAAATCTACTCCCCTTAGAAAAATTTTGTCCTCAAAATTTGAAGCAGATCATACAGAAAGAAAGAAGAAATACCTCAAAATTCAAAAAGGTATGGGTTCGCTCACGCATCTCATCCTCTCTCCCAAGTAGATTCATCCGGGGAGTGATGACTTCAAGCGACACGAACAAATAAAATCGTCCGGTTACGCATCACCTTTTCTCTGTGATCTAGTATCTCCACGGGCTGCTCTTGGTAGCTGAGGCTCGGTCCCACTTCAATCTCTGAGTGATCTAATACGTGATTAGGGTTAGCCACGTATCGTCTCAGCTGGGATACATGAAACACGTTATGTACTTCCTCTAATGTAGGTGGCAAAACTAGTCGGTAGGCTACGACACCGACCCTTTCGGTAATACTGAAAGGTCCGATAAACCTTGGACTGAGCTTCCCGCTTCTCCCGAAACGAATCGTGCCACGTGTTGGAGAAATTCGCAAGAACACAAATTTGCCAACCTCAAAACTCATTTGCCTACCTCAAAACTCTAATGGTCTCCGGTGACTATCGGACCAGTGCTTCTGTCTGTCCTGAGCCACACGAAGTCTTTCTCTAATTTGCTTTACCTTCTCCGCAGCATCTACTACCATTTCTGGTCCCAACAATGCTCGCTCGCCTACGTCGTCCCAAGAAAATGGCGTACAACATCTCCGGCCGTACAGAGCCTCGAAAGGAGACATCTCGATGCTTGCCTGGTAATTGTTGTTGTATGCAAACTCCACCAAATGAAGATGATCCTCCCACGATCCACCAAAGTCTAAAATACAGGTCCGAAGCATATCCTCTAGCGTCTGAATAGTCCTTTCTGACTGTCCATCCGTCTGAGGGTGGTAAGCGGTGCTAAACTTTAGTTTGGTACCTAAGTTAGACTGCAAACTCCTCAAAAAATGAGATATAAATCGACTATCCCGATCAGAGACGATACTCACCGGAACCCCGTGCAACCTGATAATCTGGTTCACGTACAATCCAGCGAGCTTTTCTGTAGACAATCTCACTTTAAATGGCAAGAAGTGGGCTGATTTGGTCAACCGATCAATGATGACCCAAATTACATCTTTTCCTCTCGGAGTGCGTGGTAGTCCGGAAACAAAATCCATCGTGATATGTTCCCATTTTCACTCTGGAATCGGTAGTGGCTGAAGTAACCCGCCTGGTCTCTGCCTTTCGGCTTTGACCTGTTGGCATACTAGACACTTGGAAACAAAATGTGCTCTCTCTCGCTTCATACCATACCACCACACGTGATCTCTTAGATCCTTGTACATCTTGGTAGCTCCTGGATGTATAGAATACTGAGAGCGATGAGCTTCCTGCATGACTTCTTCCCGTAAATCTCCTCTAGGAACACATAGCCTCACTCTGTGTCGTAAAGAGCCATCTTCTGTAATGGTAAAATCATCTAGCAATCCGGCATGTACTTGAGCTCGGATACTTTTCAGACTTTCATCTTGATATTGTGTTTTCCGGATCTTGTTCATCAATTCCGACTGAATCTGCATACCCATCATCTGTATTTCAACTCCAGGAATTATTATTTCAATACCCAACTTCTCCAAGTCTGCTAACAAGTGGCGGTCCATCGTCAGGCACATAGCTACTGGATACCTGCTAAAGGCATCTGCAACTACGTTGGCCTTTCCTGGATGATACTTCAAGACAATATCAAAGTCCTTCATAAGCTCTAGCCATCTATGTTGTCTCATGTTTAGCTCCTTTTGTGTGAAAACGTACTTCAAGCTTTTGTGGTCAGTGAACACACTCTCCGTACAAATAATGTTTCGACAACTTCAATACAAAGATGACAGTTGCCAGCTCCAAGTCATGGGTAGGATAGTTCTTCTCGTGTGTCCGTAGCTGTCTGGATGCATAAGCCACCACCTTATTGTTTTGCTTTAAAACACATCACAAACCCTTTCCTGAAGTATCGCTATAGATGGCGAATCCTCCTGATCCCGATGACAATGTCAGAATAAGAGTCATAGTCAATCTCTTCTTCAACTTATCAAACGCTACCTGACATTCCTCAGTCCATACAAACTCTACATCTTTCTGAGTGAGTTTAGTCAAAGGCTCTGCAATTCGAGAGAAATCTTTCACGAACTTTCTGTAATATCCAGCCAATCCTAAGAAGCTTCTAATTTCTGCAACAGAGCTCGGAGTGGCCTAAGATTCTACGGCAGCAATCTTCTTTGGATCAACTGATATTCCATCTACAGTCACTACATGTCCGAGAAACTCCACTTTGTTTAAGAAAAAAACTCACATTTAAAGAGTTTTCCATAGAGCTTCTCCTTCCTGAGAGTTTCAAGCACTATCCTTAAATGCTTCTCGTGTTCTTCTAGCATTTTTGAGTATACAAAGATGTCATCTATGAACACTACCACGAACTTGTCCAGGTACTGGTGGAATACCTTGTTCATCAAGTTCATGAAGACTGTCGAGATATTAGTTAACCCAAACAGCATCACCAAGAACTCGTACTGGCCATATCGAGTCCTGAATGCAGTCTTCGAAATATCTTCTTTTTTCACCTTCACCTTCACCTGATGATATCTGGATCTCAAGTCAATTTTTGAAAATACCTTCGTGCCACTTAACTGATCGAAGAGATCATCTATTCTCGGCAGCGGATATTTGTTCTTGATTTTGAGGTTGTACAGGGCCCTGTAATCGATGCACATCCTCACCGATCCATCATTCTTTGGCACAAAAAGTACCGGAGCTCCCCAGGGCGACGAACTTGATCCGATGAATCCCTTGTCTTCCAATTCATCGATTTGTTTCTTTAGTTCCGCCAGCTCATTGTTGTTGATCCGGTAGACATGCTGCGATATTGGTTCTGCTCCCGACATTAGATCAATAGAGAATTCAACATCTCTATCTAGTGGCAATCCTGGTAACTCCTCGAAAAACACATCTAAGAACTCAGTAATAATAGGATGCAATAGCTCTTTCTCCTCCATTATAGCTTCGCAAAGAATTTCACGATCTGGCTTCTCTGTCTTTCTGGCAAACTCGAACTCCGGCTCTCCTGGAGGTCGAAACAACACACGACCTCTGCGGCAGTCGATGCTAGCGAAATGCATACCCAACTAATCCATTCCAAGGACAATGTCAAAACTTGGAAGTGGCATTACGAGTAAGCTAGCAGACAAAACACGGTCTCCCAATGTAACATGATACCCCGTGCAAATATCACTGACTAGGATGATGCCTCCCCCAGTCGTGATTTTACAGTTTATACTCAAGGTTTCCACTACTAAATTATGATTAAGTACATAAGACACATATATGAAACTATGGGATGCACCAGAATCAAATAATGCTACGGCTGGAATAGAATCGAGAAGAATGAAACCTGCTATAACATCACCAGTGGGCTCAGTTTCCTCGACAGTTGTAGCAAAAGCTCTGCCCTGCTGAGGAGCTCCCCTCTGCTGGTGCTGGACAAATTGCTGTTGTTGTTTTGGGAGTGGAGGTCCCCTCTGCTGTTGTGCCACAGGTGGCTAGCTGGTCCCTTTTGATTTGTTGCACCTCGAATATGACTGTTCTTCATCTGATGTCCCGCAGAACCACAGTATAGACAGACTCCAAGTCTTTTTCTGCATATTTTTCAGGAATGTTCCAGTTTCTTGCAAAAATAGGTTTGCTGGATCTGTCTTTGAGGATGCGGTTGAGCCGAAAATATAGTTGGAGGACAATGTTGCTGCTGCTGGAAAGTTCTTGGCTGAAAATGGAAAAGTTTTGCTGGTCCCGTGCTGCTGCCTCCTTCAAACGCATTCCGGTCCCGCTTGGGTTTAAAGTCCATGTCCACCTCGATCCTCTGGGCTTCTGCTATAATTCCAGCAAAAGTTGTGATACTAGAGGGGATAATAACTCAAATTTCCTGGGCCAAGCATTACCGGATCTGCGAGCTTGGTCCTCCGGATCTCTCACTATATATTCTACGAATCGGCTCAGCCTGCCGAACTCTGCAGCATATTCATATACTGAGAGACTACCATGCTCCAAGTTCTGGAATTGTTTCTCCAGAACGCCCTGGGCTACTGCGGGAAAGAACTTCTGTTTGAAAAGGTGTTTGGACTGTTTCCAAGTTAGATCTGGATCAGCAAGTCTGGGCTCATTTCTGAACAAAGTGCTGGTGATATCGTGAAGTTGCAAGCCTACATCCTCTATCTTCAGGTCTTCCGGTATCCGAGAAACCCGCATAATTCGCTCGTTATCCTCGAGCCATTCATCCGCATATAGGATCCCTTCAGTTCCCTTGAACTCCCGATGAGCCATCTTCTTGAAGTCCAAGATATCGCCAATTTTCTGTTGAACATGCTGTTGTTGCTGAGATGCAACATCCTCCATAGATGCCAAAGCTATATGATGGGAACTCTCAATGCTTTATTGCATCATGTTTGTTTGTTCCCTCTGGGCCTCAGTCTGAGCCCTCTACGCCTCCAGCATACATTTGAAGAGCTCATATAAATGTGTTCCTTCAGTGGGCATGCCTCCAGTGTTCGATGGTACACCTCCTTGGGGTGGAAGTGAAAGAGGAGAAAGAAGACACTCAGAGACAACTGGAGCGGCTTCTGCAGCTGCTCCTGAACAACCAGGTGCTCTGGTCTCGCGTGTCCTTCTGGAATATGTTATAGGTGTCATTCTGGAATATGATAAAACAATAAGGAGACATCATTAAGGCACACGATAAGATATTATTCGAGAATGACAAGAATTAAGGAAGATGTCAAATCGGTTAGAGTAATCAAGATCAGTAAATTTAACTCAGGAATGGAATTCCTAGTTGTGATTGAGTATTTCCTATTCTTAATATCATATAACCTATTGCAGGCTCGTAATAGTACTATAATCCTAAGTACTACTACGACATCACACTAATTGTGAAGTCAGACCTAAATGAGCCACCATAAAAACGTGTCACGACCCGCATCCGGGTGTTCGGGTACGAGTGCGTCGACACGCCCAGCCTACGCCGCAGTGTCGGCCGTAGAACGCTGTCTGAAACTAGTACTGTATAACCAACACCTCATAATATAAAGGGAACAAATATTATACTCAATCACAAAACTAAGGTAGGTAGAAACATGCTATAGTATATATATGTATATAAATGTTACAGTACAAAATTTTGTATTCATAAATCATACAACTATAGTAAATCTGCGAACTTTAACTATTGTCATAACTAGGTCTCCCGCTTGCGGCCTTTCTCGATCCTCCAGAAGGTAAAATCAGGCTCTAAGCTATTTCCCAAAAATTCATAATAGATGGGACACAGGTCCTTCTAAGTGCTACCTGAAATATTATCCAGTCAGGATTGCACGAGTACAATTTTAATAACAGTTTCAATATATGATAAGGACTATAAAACATTAATAGTACGTATGATGGATACAAATAAACTGACATCAAAGCATGGTAAAAATTGAACAGGAAAAATGAATAAACAGAAAAAAATATGACATGTATCAACAAGAAAATCTATAGTCATTAAGTGTTTTGAAATACTAGTTTGATTATATGATCGGCTTAGGATTGCACAATGGGAGCCGACTAATCATATGTGAAGTGTATGGTTAGCCTTTGCACATGAATTATATTTGCATAGGATTTAAGGGTATGATCACATATAAATTAACATTTTTCTGCCTCGACTAGCATACATGAATCACACGAATATCAAATATTACACAAGATCAAGGTCTAAAAACACAAGATATGCTAGTCCGTGTTTCTTCGTGTGTACAAAAATACTACATGTGTTATAAAAATTATCAGTAAGAAAACCATCAGAGACTGTACTCGCCTGGGGTCCAAAGCGGGTGAAACAAGTCAGAGTGTGTGACGGGGTCCAGCTAACCTATATCATGAATAATTCACATTAATTGGTGAAATATAATTAAGTAGGTTTAACTCACTAGATTTCTAGGTCAATTTTATGCTATTTATGGTTATAGATGGGACAAATATTTATATAAAAACTTAAATATAAAAATAATGTATATATAAGATATATTTATAGATACGTATGTATAGATACATACATACATATATAGTATATATATACATATAGATACACATACTTGTATATATATATATATATATATATATATACATATATAAATATATAGATACACATATATATAGATACATATATAAATACATATATAGATACACATATATATAAGATATATAGATACAATATATATATATATATATATATATATATATATATATATATATATATATACATAGATATATAGATACGTATATAAATACATATTTAGATACGCATATAGATAATATAGAGTATACATATATATATATATAGATACATAGATATATAGTATACATATATAGATAATATAGAGTATACATATATAGTTACATAGATATAAAGATACATATATAAATACATATACAGATACACATATATATAAGATATATAGATACATATATAGATACAATATAGTATACATATATAGATACATATATAGTATACATATATATATATATATATATATATATAGATACATAGATATATAGATACATAGATATACATATATATAAGATATATAGATACAATATATATATATATATATATATATATATATATATAGCTTTGCTATTGCTGCTGCTTGCTACTACTGCTGCTGCAGCTACTGCTTGTTGCTGCTGCAGTGGCCTACTGCTTGCTGCTGCTGCAGTGGCCTACTGCTTGCTGCTGCTGCAGCTACTGCAGCCATTGCTTGTTGCAGCCATTGCTTGCTGCAGCTACTGCTTGCTGCAGCTGCTGTTGTTGCTCTGCTGCTCTTCTGCTGCAGCTCCTCCCTTCCCTCTTGACACACACACACACACACATATATATACACACACACACACACTCACTTATCCTAGTTAGAGTTATATTTTTTTTTGAAGATGATCAAGGGTTACCTTATGAGGAGAACTCCTATTCCCTTGCTAATAGGGTTGAGGGGAGATGAGGAATGGTGAGTGGAGGAGGTGGGAAGATGTTTATATAGAGGGGAATGGTGTGGGTTGAATGTGAGGGTCATGTGAGAGGGAGGGTGAGTTGTCAAGATATTATTATGGTGAATTGACTATTTTGTCCTTAACCAATTCAATTTGGATTTCTCTTCTTATGAAGAACAATCCAAATTGAATTTGACTTCTCATGGCTTTTATTTTTATATGATTAACCTAATTAAATTCTTGATTAAAAGGTTTAACTACTAAGCACAAATTTTAATTGTCTAATTAACATGCTAATAAGGAATGAAGGTTACAAATTGTTCAGCTCACTCCTTGTGCATTTGGCACCAAATGGGTTCCCGATGAAACATAACTGAAATCCATACTTGCCCTAAGATTGTTAGTTCTCCATTTTCCGGAGGTGCGCATAAGCCATTTTGCTCTCTATCAACATCTTTCACTGACCCAATAACTCCACCTGTAAAGTAGTAGGGTACAACAAACTAAATCCCAAATTGATTGCATTAACTCAACCATAATCTGGTCAATTATGGCTTCAAAGCACATGGATCCCCATTTGATTCGACGCCTAACCCAAACCAAAAGGAATAGTCAAAATCATTCTCTATACACTGTAGCATTTTACGTCAAAGAGCATATAGTTTATTGAGTTTTTAACTATTAATATATTAGTTGTGTTCCCCCCCCCCCTCTCATTCTCTCTCCTCTCAAATACACACCCCACCAATACATGCCAAACCTCAACAACACTGCTTATAACTTTATATTACATATACAATTGTTCTGTGTGAAGATTTAATGAGCTAAGGCAGGTAATTTGTATTTCCATTTGGGGGAAGTTTATAATTTTGTTAATTTTTAACCATCGACATATTGATTGTCTTTCCTATGTTGTACTCCCAACACAACTCACTTGCACCAACCCTCACCAACTCTGTGTTGCATGTATACTGACAGTACATACTGTCACAATACAAATACAGGATACCTATATTTTCAAGTAGGTAAAGAAAGTAGTTACCTCTGTTGCACGGACACAGGCACGGGTACATACACGAGACGAATGTGGACACAATTTTGACGTGTCAGTGCTTCTTACCCAACTCTTCACATGCATTTTGTTATCAGAAAGACACCACATGCACATAGTTTATCAATTTCATTCCTTATTTATTGATATTTTTGAGTCACAATGATAACTAATTTATATATTTCTCATCTTCTCTATTTTGGCGTCGTCTTGTCAGAGGTATAAATAGAATTTTGCCTCTGACATGGGCCAAGTTTTCTGTTTTGTTTCTTAAGTATAATATTGGATGGTTTTATTGTACATGTCGTGTACAGAGGTTTACGTTTTAAGGAGGAGGATTATTCCAATTTTTCAGAAAGAGAACACTTTATCAAACCTCATGTGTTGCATTCGGAGCAGGATTATCCGGTTCAAATCCAGATATGATTACAAGCGGCTATTGATCAGTTAGTTTAGGATCCGAGTCCGGATTTGATTTATCCGAATCCAAATTCAGTTTATGCGGATACAGATTTGGATTCCACTCAATTATTCAAATCTGTATCCAGATACCTATATAAATATATAAATTATATTAATATATCTACGCTTCTAATAATAGAGAACATTCTATTTGTGGCTAAAGTTATTATATATATCATTATTCAAACATAAGTTAATTAATACTTAACTAAACTTATATGAGATCATAAATTTTCTTAAGAATCCAAACTTTAGTTTCTCTAAAACCCTATTATATCCAATCCGCATTCATATTTGTTTTACCCATATCCATATTCTTTTTTTTCCGGATATTGTTATTGATTTTCATATCCGAATAATATCCGTAATCATATTCGTTGTTAGAAAACAAATACATATATGGTAATGCCCGTATCCAATCTGAATTCACCCGTAGTTGCAATCGTTATAATCATCGTAGCTGTCTCCCATCTGAATGGGACTGTTTATGGAACATAGGAAAGCTCCATGACAGAAGTGGCAAAGTTATTATAACTTGTTTTAGACTTGATGTCAATCCTCTATGTTGCAATTTAAATTCTATTACTTTGTCACCTCTCTTCCTAACCTGTATGAGCTTTATGTATTGGGTTGTGAGTTGAAATCGCTACGAGCATTTTCTGTTAATATGTTTAACACTTCATAATGAACCTCTTTCAGGATGGTAAAACACTGTATAATGAATTGGAGGTTGTTGAAGGAATGAAACTTGATAGGGGCTACATATCTCCATATTTCATCACCAATCAGAAGAACCAAAAATGTGTAAGGAATCTTTTTTGAAGATTTTTTTTGGGATTGTCTCTAGGTTGAATCCGAGTGTTCATTTCTGGTTATAAAATGTATTGCTGGCAGGAATTAAAAACCCTCTCATATTGATACATGAGAAGAAAATATCAAGCATGAATGCGGTTGTGAAAGTATTGGAATTGGTGTTCAAGGTTCATTGTCTTTATTTGGATCTTATTGCAGGTGAAGATTATGCAAATATTTTTTGCCTATTTGATGTGGATATGGTTTGATTGTTTTCATTTATTCGTTCAGGCACAAAGGCCTCTTCTAATTGTTGCCGAGGAATAGGATATTGAAAGCGATGCACTGGCAACTATCATTCTTAACAAGCTTCGTGCAGGGATCAAGGTATTTTTTTAATCTGTTAGCGGTATCTATCTTTTTCTCATGTACAATTCGACTCCTGAACGATCTGATTCAGTAAATATGAATAATATATAGGTTTGTGCTATCAAGGCTCCCGGGTTTGGTGAGAACAGGAAATCTGGTTTGCAGGACCTTGCTACTCTCACTGGGGGTGATGTGAGTTTTGTTGCTCTGTTTTCTTTCTATTTTTGGATAAATCTGTGATTGGCTACAATTATAAATTGTCATTGTACTTTGCAGTTAATCACAACTTGGCATGAACCTTGAAAAGGTAGAAGGCGACGTGCTTGGTACCTGCAAGAAGGTTAGAAATCTGTAGTGCTGTGTAATGTATATTACTAAAGTTAGGGTCTTTAGGGCCCTTTTTCTTGTTATTAGTCGCTGAGTCGATTTGCGACTTCCAAATTTCTTGCTGTGCTTATTATGATGCTTGCAGCCTTTATGTTTTTTCATAATAAATTTGACTTTACACACACACAGGATTTGATGTCATCCTAGGATGATTTTAATATATAGTTATTGAATAAACTCAGGATTTTGATTGTATGAGCGCCTAACACTTAAAAGTTTTTGGATTAAACTGAAATTTAGTCTGCATCCAGCTGGACCTATTCTATCATTGTTTGACAGGTCATATCTATAATCAGTTTCTTCATGAAGTTGCAGTAGTTACATGTGTTTGCATTTAATCTCTTGGTTAAGTATCTGTTGTGGATTGTGTTATTTTCAGGTGACAGTATCGAAGGACGACACTGTTATTCTTGATGGGGCTGGTGACAAGAAAGCCATTGAAGAGAGATGCGATCAGGTCTGTACTCCTTTTTGTGTTTTTTATATTTGCTTGTATCTCAAGTAGCAGTATACTAGCCTTTTTCACTGGACCATAATGGTGACGTTATTTAACTTATGCAACATATACGGTCAGGAATCGAGTCAAGCACTTCTGAATATGATAAAGAAGCTGCAAGAAAGATTGGCGAAGCTTTCTGGTGGTGTTGCTGTCCTCAAGGTATTCTATTCATAATAAATTTCATATAGATCTTAGACAGTTACTTACATTGTTTCCTGTTGGAACACTGAATTGATAACAATTGGAAACTGGTGCTTCCCATTATTCGTAAAAAAATTTCCATGAACATTTGGTAGATTTCATGATGCACTATAGTACAAAGTGCCTTTTTTCTGGACATGGAGGTCATAATCTTTCCCAAGTAATGAATGAAAATAAATCTGGAATGTATGTGCAAATCTTCTGGACCAAATATGCTTATTAGATTTTGATTGTGATGGGGCTTCTTGCAAATCCATTGTAATCAAGACATTGATTTTGGGAAGAACGATTTACGATGTATTTTTGGGAACAAAATTGGGAAGAGAATGGAGAAGAAATAATTTTGGGAATCAGTAGGGGCAAAATTGTCCATTAGTTATGTTAATATTTGGGTTGTGGTAAAATAAACTAAAAAGAAATGGAGGGGGACTTATAACTCCATTTTCGGTTGATTTTGGGGGGCTCGTTAGCAATTTATGAGGTTTGGGGAACTTAATTAAAAATACACAAGATTGGGGGACTTGTATGTAAAATTCCCAAGATTTTATGTAGTACTCTTTGAAATAGAAATTCTTGTCTTAGGATATAGACACAGGCTAGAATTCAATAGATTTTCCTTATTCTGTGTGCATACTATTTGGAGCCTGCAAGGTATAATAACTTTCTGAGTTTATTTTAGCCATCGTCTTTTTCATTAAATATAAACTATTGACTTTCAACTCTAATGAGTAAATGATATTGAGACAATTGATGAGTAAAAAAGGTAAAAACTCGGAGGGGTAAGAAAATGATAGCATTTTAGAGCACACAAATAGGGAGGATGAAGTTTCTTTTAGCATCACCTTTGGTAAGTGCATGAAGGATGCAAATGGGCAAATATGGCTTTACTCTTTTAAATTTCTTTGTACACATCAACGCCTTTATCCTGCGTTGGCCGATGTATCATTTTTCACCTGTCACCTCCGTAAGGGCCAACTTTCACCTCTGTAAGGGCCAACTTTTCTGCTAGGCGAAGCATTGAACTTTTCTCACTTATGCCCTGACTTAATCTACTGCGATCATATTCCTTCTACTGGTTCACTTTGGTTTCTATTTCATGTCTTATCTTTTAAAAGTTAATTGGATCCACTTCGCAGATTATCAATTTTTGCTGAAACGAACCAAAATGATCTGTTAAACCATACTTGAAATGTTTGTTATACTCCTAAAACTCCTAGTTGGGTTGTAACTCTCTTGTGCTCGATTATACATAGAGCCATAGAGGGTTTAGGCAATGACACCAGCTTTATAAATTTGTTAAGTCATTGAAATTTTGTCCTGTAGAAATAAGATACTTTGTAATTATCCTCTTAGCTCATCTGATTCGGGTTCTCTCGCAAGCAGTTTTCCTGAAGGATTATTTGGAACTTGTTATTCAGATTGGAGGGGCCAGTGAAACTGAAGTTGGTGAGAAAAAGGATAGAGTGACTGATGCTTTGAATGCAACCAAAGCTGCAGTTGAGGAGGGAATTGTTCCAGGTACTTGTGTGCTCTCTTTCTGGCCTTTATAGCTTAGGTCACACTTTTCTATAGTAGATAAGTATTGCACTTCCCTTTACAGTGGTGGTATTGCACTGCTATATGCATCAAGGGAGCTGGAGAAGCTGCAGACTGCCAACTTTGATCAGAAGATTGGAGTTCAGATAATTCAGAATGCACTCAAGGTTTTATAATGGTTTCTCATGAAATTTACTGTGCATTTGATTTATTTTATTTTTCATGGCACTTTGCACTCAAATGTTATAATGGTTTCTAATGAAATTTACATTAAATTATGTATTTGATTTATTTTATTTTTCATGGCCTTTTGAGACTAATGGAGCTTCTCTATATTACTTTGTAGACTCCTGTACACACAATTGCTTCTAATGCGGGAGTGGAGGGATCTGTTGTTGTTGGCAAGCTCTTGGAACAGGGTAATCTCGACCTAGGTTATGCTGCTGCCAATGGTACGTTGATCATCTTTTGTTGTTTTAATTATTAAATTGAGATCCTCCCAATTAATATTCAACCTATCAACTAAGCTATCATCGCTACACCAATCTAAGATAACATGTTTACTTTATTGAAATCTTTAATATGCAGGTGAATTCGTTGACATGGTGAAGGCTGGTATCATTGACCCACTAAAAGTGATTAGAACTGCTTTGGTGGATGCTGCTAGGTAATTAATTCAGAAAATTTACTATAGCTAAATAAATTTATATTAAATTCATTCAAACGAAACAAGTTTGTAAATTTTGATATAGAGACAGAGTCCGCCAACAGTGTTGGCGGAAAACACAACAGTCGTACACGTAGGCGAAAAAAAATTAAAGTCCACAAGCCAATTTCCGCCAACTGTGTTGGCTGAAATTGGGTGGAGGGCCCACGGGTTCAGTTGGGTGGTTTGGGTTGGTTTGTTTTGGTTGGTTTGGTTTGATTATTTGGTTTGTTTTATTAATTTTTTTCATAGTTGTCATAAAACAATTAATTTAAATTTTTTTCTAATTTTTTTTTGGAGGTCGATATACATCGTTTTAAATCCGTGGACCCCCACACCCAATATAAATTAATTTCGCTACAGTAAATTTTAAATATTCGAAAATAAAATTACCGAAAGTAAATTTGGAGGTCGAAACATCATTTTTTTGCGATTCTAAAAATTTTATCCGTCAAACGGTTAAACGGTTTATCCCGTAGTACTTTTCGATACGGTTATTTTGGCACAAACTGGACCTTGTTTCGATCTCTCAGTCAAAAGTTATGATACTTTAAAGTTTTAAATTTTATATTTTTGCCTGTAACATGTGTCTTACTTCGGATAATTTTTTTTCTACACGATTTGTGTTACTATCGTCGAAAACATACAAATCGACTTATTGTTTAACAAAAAACGATTTCAAAACAAATAGTTATGGCCGCTCGAAGTCTGCTCGACGACTGACGTAATATTCTTACGACAAATTATTATTATTATTATTATTTTAACGTCTGTTAACGACGAAAATATTAACGATAGGAATATAATATTAAAAAATATAAACGCCCAAAGGACGTTTTGATTGTTTTTTCGTAATTTTTTTAAACTTTGATGCTTTAGATGGAATTTATACAAATTTTGATGCTCTGAATGCAAATTTCCGAAAAAAATATTTCTAATTTTTTTTTTACAATTAATTTATTTTAATTTTATTTCGTTAAAATAATTTTTCTTAAATCTAATTATAAAACAAAACTAAATAAATAAACCAAAACATAACTAATTAAAACAAACCAACCAAATAAACCAAACAAAACCAATCAAACCTACCCAACCGAACCCGTGGGCCCCCACATCCATATTCCGCCAACACAGTTGGCTGAAATTGGCCCCCCACCAATTTCAGCCGACAGTGTTGGCGGAAATTGGCTTGTGGGGGCCACTTTATTTTTTTTAATTTTTTTTCGTCTACGTGTACGTCTGTTGTGTTTTCCGCCAACACTGTTGGCGGACTCTGTCTCTATATCAAAATTTTACAAACTTGTTTCGTTTGAATGAATTTAATATAAATTTATTTTGCTACAGTAAATAAATTTTCTGTAATTAATTTCGTTGACCTTTTTTTTTGTGGCTGTGTGAGATCAAGTAATACACAATAATTTGCCGCAAATGATCTAAGCTCTTCTACAAGCAGAAAATTCTTACAGAAACTAGTGTCATCGCCCAATCTTGTCCATTATTCATACTAATTCTGTGATAATTATTAGTCTTAATCGATTCTTTATCCTGCGTATCTTGGAATCTAATCAGACGCATTCTCGTGTAACATGGGCTATATTTTTTTATTGGTTTGAAGTTATGCTGACTACAGTACCAAATGCCTTAAGTACACAAAATTATCAGCCTTTTGTGTTAATTCTTGACAATAAAGAGAACCTATGGTCTCCATGTTTATCTGTTTCCTGAGCTTCTAGTTGATTGGATTAATCCTATATATTATAGAATCTAGTGGACTATGTGCAGCAAGTTTCTCCCTTCCTGATTTGTTGTCTATCAGAGGCAATGTAGTGCAACTCAACTAACAAATACATTAGAGGAACTCACTAATAATCCAATTTAGTATTCTTTTTATGTTTTTGAAGTCGCTGTGTTGCTGCTGACTAATAATTTCTCCTTATAAATGTATATAGCTTGTTTGTTTGCTCAATTGCCTACTTGACTATTAAATTTGCATTTTAGATGAACTTAGGAGGTTAATTTGATAAAAATGTATTTATCTGATGTTACATTTGTATTGTTAATTCGTATAATCTTTCAAATTAACCCTTTAAGTAAAGCCAATTTACTATTTTTTACTTTATGCATAGAAATATTTAAAAACAGAGTCGACTATGAAACTATTAAGTTTGCACGATAGGGGAGATCAGATCTATTACTTTGCACTGTACCTTGAGATACTAAGATCAGACTGGTTTGAGGAATTGGGACAGACATGTCCCTGTGTGTGCAGAGATTATACGATGAGATAGAAGTCTAACTGCTTGGTGTAGTCTATTTCAATTATAAGTGTAATACATGACCTAAAGAAAGATTGAGAGTAGGGAGAGGGAAAGCGCAAAAGAATGAGTTTTGGAGCCCCAGATAAACTAGCCTTCATACCCAATAGGCTACAAAGCAAACTTCCACGAGTATTGTTCTTCGTAAATCATTACTACAGGTTACTCATATATATATATATATATATATATATATATATATATATATATATATATTCAGTGCTTGCTTCTAATTTCTGTAGGACCATTTTGTTGATTTTTCCATCTAACTTGATGGTGAATGTGTGACCTTGGTATTGTATACTGATCAGCAATATGGTATTAATGTTCTTTAAGAGCTTCAAGATTTGGTTTGGCTGATTGATTATATTCACTTTCATATTGCATGTTAGTTCCTTGATAACATTTTGTTTAGTGTTTTGCAGTGTTTCATCTTTGTTGACAACTACGGAGGCTGTTGTTGAACTCCCTAAAGATGAGGAGAGTGCTCCTGCAATGGGAGGTGGCATGGGAGGAACGGGTTACTAAATGTCTCATATCTCCTCCTATCCCTAAGTATAGTTATGGTGGTGGTATTTTTTGATGATCAAATCGTTTTACCGTCGTTTTTTTTTTCTTACAAATTATTTGCCGCTTTACTGTAAAAAAAACTACGGAGAGTCAGGTGGCCTAGGAAAAAACACAGTTACGACTGCTGAGAGAAATTAATACTTAAAGATGATATTCATTTTTCCGTAAGCATAATAATAGTTTGAAATGGTTATATCTGGTTCTTGTATGTGAACATGGTGCATCAAGACTGCAGTTTGATGCACTCCTTGAATCAGTAGTGTTGTGTGGTTAAATGGTGGTTAAATGCTGAGATTCTGCTTTATCCATTTAGCACCTGGGCTAGGTAGTTAGAGCATCTCCAACCCTGTTGGGAGTTTGGAAAAGAATAGTTGCCACATATGAATCACAACTTCTTATATCAAAATTTCTTCTTCAATGCAAATGTGAAATAAATTCTAAAGTTGACATGACAATGATATATCAAAGACAATGTGAAGTTGGTTGTCTAGATCTAGACAGTGGACTTCACAGAGATTTACTTCTACATCATCAATTATGAATAAAAATATTTATAAAAAAAAGGAAGAAGTGGAAAAGTTGCCATGGAAGTTGGAAAAAAATAGTTTTTATTGTCATTTCAATACTTTTGTATTGGAGAATACTTTTCAATTCCATTGTCTTGTGTGAATATAATTTTGCTATATAGGAAAGACATTGTGTTGTACAAAACAAGACAATAGGGTTGGAGATGCTCTTACTATCAAAGAAATATAACATTGCATGTGTATATCTATTTTGAAACAAAGGGTAACAAGTGTCGACTCACATCAGCCATCTCAGTTCGTAAGTTTGTACCTCCACTAACTCCAATTATTTTCATAATTTTTCCTCCTGACTCGAATCCACGCAGATAGAATGTCTTCCACTTTATTTAGACGTCCAAATTATTTTAGCTAGGACTGTCAAAATTTTGAGAGCTAACAGTCTTCTAGTGTGGGGTTGGACAGCCCGTGGAAGTGACAAACTTGTAAATATTTAAAAAAAATTGGACTAGAAACGATGAATTTTTTTAGTACTTTTATAAAAAAATTAATTTAATCTAGTAGTAATTGACTTTATATATAGTGTAGAGAATGTCTTCCACCTCCACTCATTTTCAATGTTATTTCTTGTGATAGCTAGTGTGTTTATATATATGTTTATTTATTCTTTGAAGTAGGTAAATTTTATTTTGTTCCCAAGACATACAAACACAGTCCTAAGGTCTACAAATCCGATCCGAAGGTCTCTTGCACCAGTGTCGCATCGTACGCACCATGTCCAAACTGCACTCGGGTGTACCGTACATTAATTTTTCAAAGGAAACTAATATGCCATTCTTGTTGCTCGAATTAGCAATCTAATGGGAATATGCCTCACTCTAACCACTTGAGCCAGAGATCCTTGACATGTGTGTGTATATATATATATATATATATATATATATATATATATATATATATATATATATATATTGTGAGCTAATTTATTGTATTCATAGTTTCTGAGATGATTTCTACCTTTTCTAAGAACTTAAATTTTGATGTTTATTGTTCTGATCTGCTTTAGATTTTTGCGCCAAGCTAAAATTCTTTATTATTTTGTCATCAACATTAAACTTTCAAAACCATCTATGATTCTTAGTACCATTTTGGATTACATTTATGTTTCTTTCGTTGCTTATTGGTTTAGTATTTCAAAAATGTTTATTTGAGTTTCCAATAAATTACAAGCTTGAACAAGTGTCCATCTCAAATGGAATCTTTTTGGATGGTCCCTTTATACAAATGTAATTACAATCCAAATTAGTTCATATATGCTTAGGTCTTTTTCCTTTTCCTTTTAGGTATAGGTTTAGGTTTGTTCCTTTTGTTGTGATTTCTTAATAACATCTCTTCAGATTTTTGTTGTCAATGAATCTGACATGACAATATCATAAATCACTGAGAAGAGAGACTGTAGGTATTCTTGTGTGACGGGAAGGTATACAATTTTTCTTCTTTTTTCATTCAATTAATATCATAAATCACAAACAACAAACAAGTTTCTACCTGCAAAAAACAGTAAGTTGAAACCAAATATCTTAATTACAAAGTTACAAACAACATCATTCACAAAATTGATTTAAAATTATTTTTCTTGAACTAGCATTCCTAATATGATCATCTCAAATGAGATGTAAGGTTTTACTTGCCAATTGGATATTGTAATCACCCTAAAATTTTCAGTTATTTAAAATCAATTTTTTTGGGAATTTTCTGCAATTTTCTGGAATTTACATAGGTGTTGTGGTGATTGTATAATTTTTTAATTGCTAATAACTAATATTAAAATGTAATGAAAATAATATTTTTGGGTGTAAAATGAAAAACTGGACGTAGGATAATTTTTCTGTAATTTATTGGGCCTCGGACCTATTTTTAAACACCTAAAAAGTATTTATTTAATTATTTATCTATTTATTATTTATTTACTGATTATTATTATTATTATTATTATAATTCAGACCGGCCCGGCCCAACCCAGCCCAGCCCGGCCCACCGCTCCGGCCCACTGGACCCAAGCCCCTTGGGCCGGCCCACCCGCTCCCCTACCGGGTCGGGTCGGGTCTGCCCGCCACCCGACCCGCCCGTACCCGGCTGACCACGCCCCCTCTTCTTCGCGTTTCACGCCGCCTCCGCCGCCGGCGCAGCCCGCTCCGGCCGGCCACCTCACCCTACGACCACCACTCCACCACCGGCTCCCCTTCCCCGTCGACTCCCGGACCCGCCACCGCCCGCAGCGCCGCTGCCCAGCCCGCCGGACGCCGCCTCTCCCCGTCCTCCTCCTTCCTCCCCTCCGGCAGCCACTGGCTACATCCGCCCCTTATCTAGCTAAAGGATTTTCTCTTTTTTCCATTCATCATTATTGTATTTATGCTTACCTTCATACTTCGATCGAGATATTCTATTGGACATAGAATGCCAATCTTTAAAATAGGAGGAATCAGCTGTGACACGTTCACTAAAAAAAATCCTTTTGCCGCAGCCACAGCAACAGCAGCAACACAGCGGCAGCTCCGGCAGGCCCTCCGTCGCCGCCGGCGAGTCCCCCGGCGCGCCGCCACCTCGCCGCGCTGCCCCCGGCCGCCCAGCCGCCGTCTTCGCCGTCCCCGCCGCCGGCAGCAAGCCCTAACCCTAACCCTAATTCCCAAATCAGTTGGACACATGTCGGACACGTGTCGGACACGGTTTTGTCCGGTTTTCGGGTCCCGTTCAGGTGCGTGTATTTTCTTGCTCGTAGCTCGGATTTCGATTCCGTAAATTGCGTTGCGAAGCCTGTATGACCCTCTCGGTGCCCGGATAAACCGTTCGGGGCATCGCATCCTGTGGTGATCGCACACCGCGATCCAAAAACAGGAAAAACCAGACCCTGTTTCACCCAGAACTGAGTACGCCCCGCCAAACGGGACGACTTGGTCGCGTGCGGTCTTCACAGATACGTACGCATCGTCGATACGGACGTGTGGGATTTCGCAGAAGCTGATTCGGATGTGCGTGCACACCGGAATCAGTGCGTATCCGCGGACATCGTCCCGTATTCGACTTTTCTGCAATTCACCCTAACTTCGTGCACACACGTCGAATCGAGACGAAACTTGCGCCATCGAACTCGTAGCAATACACTGGTCCTGTGGGTCAAGTTTGGTTCGATTCTGAGAACGTTGACGAAATCGCGTGTCGTGGGCCCCACAGGCCCCACTCGACGGACGATTTTGTGATTGGCTCATCGGAATTCAATTCTGGAAGTTTCGTTGGGTTTGTATCAGCGTTCCTGACCTGTTGACACTAAGTTTGGTGAATTTGGAGACAGTTGACCCTGACACATTTTTCGGTGCAAAGCGGGCCCACCGGTGGACCCCGTTTTGGCCCGAAATTACCGTTTTTGCCCTTGTCTCCAAATTGAACTCAAGGACAGGCGTTCCTAGCTATTTGACACCTTCTGAGCGTGATGGTACTGTTTATTTCAGCTTTCGGAGATATCTCTGGAAATTTCCGAGAACAGGACCTAAGTGGAATCCAAACATCAGGCAAGTGCACCTTGCCAAACTTGCAGTCTTTATCTTCATATTTCCTGTAATAATACTTTGCTGGATGTCTTGTGTAAATTCATATAAACTTGTTTAAACTGCTTAACCTAGGAAACGTATGACGTACCTAGTGTCCGATCCTAGTCGGGTGCCAACACCGTACGCGATGTTGGGTTCGTCATTTAGAGATGGATTTACGATACCCTTTACTCTTGTACTTGACCTATCAAGTACCCTACAACCCAGGACACTTGACACTATACATGGACAGAATCTTCCCGAGATATTCGTGGTGATTCTGTATAGGATGCAGGACTTGACAGAGATATTTATTTATAGACAGTATGACTTGTTGCATTAGTTTTAATCCCGCTGACATGGACATGAGACGTTATGGTCATGGTTTGCGTGATTACATTGGGTGGGGAGAGACACACAGGCTACACGCTGTTCTATATATATATCTACTATTATTGTGAGGTTGTAGACTCTCCAGCAGAGCTAGACCCTTTACGTGTTATTACTGCTACCGGCTCCCCGACACAGAGCTTGTAGCGGTCTCAGCCTGAGTACTAGTGTTGCTCTCATTTGCATATCACATAGATGGTTACATAGTTTACCCTGCTGTTTCATTTAATTTAATTGCACTGCATTTATTTGGCTTGTTTTATTTTGTGCCTTGCTATGTCCACTGAGGACCTGGAATGGATTATGTCCCCAGGTTTAGCCGAGGAGCAGTACCCCGAGATATACGGGACAGGAGCTGAGGCTATTGCTGGACTTGATACTGGAGCAGAACTGAACCCTGCAGACGAGGTGACTGCCGAAGACTTCTCCTGAGTACCTGATCCCGTACTCAGTATTTACTTATGTTTATCTCTTTTGTTCCTGGCCTATTGAGCCAGTGTATTCAGACATAAGTCGGATTGTTTCCCCGACTGACTTGTTGTTGCTACTTATTTCCATTTCATTATGCAGTTTATTTCTTTATCTTTATGGATGAGATTAGTGTGATTTGTTGTAGTAGACCTTCGTTACAGCTTAAGTACGCCCTGATGGCTCCATTAAATTGGGTTATCCATCGGTGCGTGCTGCTGGCCATTGTCACGTGTCCAGTCCCTCGATATTTTGGGACTGGGGCGTGACAGATATACAATAGCCGCATAATTACAACTCATCGCGTTGGTTTTTTTTTTTTTTTTGTCTTGGATCAGATGCATGTCACCGAAAGAACTATTATCGAGTTTGAAGTTTGAAATGTACTGAGTGAATCTTAAAAATATAAACGTTTAAAAATAAGGATTATTTATACTAACTATTCCTACATTTTTGATTTATAACACGTGGTATTCTTACTTTTAAACAAATTATACTGACAATTCCTACTTTTTGGATTTACTACACGCGATACTCTTACTTTAAGATAAAAATAAAAAATAATATCGCTAACTACTCCTATTATTTTATTTTTTCTTCTAATGGGAGGAATAGTCAATGTAACTTGTTTAAAAGTATTCTGTGTTTTGTTCTAAATAACCCTAAAAACAATAATGAAAACTCCATCATTTTCTTAAGTATAAGCAACAATCAATAAGCAATTCAAACTCAACCTAAGTGAGTATTGTTCTCTCTTTGCTTTTTCGGATCCACATGTGAATCACACATACTCCCGTCCGCCCTAAGATCCGACCCATTACGAGTCACATACCATATCCGGTCCGGTTCGAAACAGGGTAGCTCGTTCGTCGACAAAAAATGATCATGAATAACTCCGGTCCGAATTTCTCGAAACGAGCGTCCAATGTGAACCGGAACAGCCATCCCCAGCCGTCAGATCCAAGCTACTCTCTCCTACTCTTCCGCCACGTGTCAGCAGATCCCCAAATCTCTTCCAAAACCTAGGGCTAAATACAACTTCGATCCCTTCTTCCAAATTTTAGCGCGGGAAGAACAAATCAAATCAGAGAGAGAGAGAGAGAGGGAGCTTCAATTCTTTTCATGGCTTTTCTCGAAGACTTCGAAGCCAGTGAGCACATCCTCCTCCTATTTATTTTAGCAGTGATTGAATTAAAAGTAGGGTTTGTTGTAAAATTAGGGTTCCCCCCTTCCATTTGCAAGAAGGATAGTAGATTTAGCACGGACACGGATACGATACGACACGGTAAGGACATGGCGCCTATTTCGAGTGTCCTGGTTGTGTCCGACACGACACGGCCCACATTTTTTCAGTGCCCGTGCCTGCTATCTCTTATAGTATCTTTTCTTCATTAATCGATCATTCCATCTAACACATATCCTGAAGTGTCTTTCTAGTTGCCTGTCGATGTCATTCAAATAAAAAAAAATTTGACCAGGATGTAATAATAGTTGGTGTGCATTTGATTCTATCAAATTTGGAAAAGAAAACCCATCTTTTTATCAAATGCAATATAGTCTAATTTACAACAATTTTGAATGAGCATCAGTTTCGCTTCCCAATTACTCCTTTTGATCAATGATAGCTTTTGATAGCTTTTATCAAAATTTTATAAAAGTTGTTTTTGGGGAAAGTTGCTAACTTTATAGAGAAATGAGAATATTTTGCAGCAATTAAATTAAAAATTGCATCTTTGGCACGATATACATAATTCGATTAGGAGTTTTATTGGTGTAAATCAGCGTTTTGTTCATTTCTAAGAGTAATTTATTTTATTTCTTACATTTTGGAAGTAGGGTTTACTGGTAAAGTGTGACAATAGCTCTTATAATTTTTGGCATGTTAATTATGTTTTCATCATGATTTAGTAATAGTTTACGAACATATAATTTTACTGCTATACTTTTACTATTATCAATTTTGACAAACCATCTTCTTGTCAAATGCAATATACAGCGAGCATCACTTTCACTAACTAATTACTCCTTTTTGATCAATTTTGGTAACTTCCGATGATCTATCAAAATTTTGATAAAAGCTTTTTTAAGAAAATTGTTCTTTATAGAGAAAGTATAATATTTTGTAGAAATTAAATTAAACATTGCATCTTGGGCACAATATATAGAGTTTTGATTAGGAGTTTATGGTTGTGAATCAACTTTTTGTAATTTAGCAAACAACAGTTGCTGTGATAATTTTAGCAAACAACGGTAGCTGTGATAATTTTGGCATGTTAATTAGGTTTTACCATGATTAAGCAATAGTTTGCGATCATTTAAGTTACTGTTTAATGTACTGTTATACTATTACTCTTGCCAATTTGGGAAGCATTGTCTCCCTATTAAATGCAATATAGCCTTTTCGAGCCGTTTTATGTAAGAGACTGCGAATCATATCTGATATTACTAAAGCAACTAGACGATGAATCTGAATCATTGGATAATCTATACTACTATATAATTGGAAGACTTCTGAAGTCAGCCTCAACTTTCTTGGACAAATTTACCCTCCTATAATTAAAGTAGATCTAGTCTTGAAATTTAGTGGTTATTAAACATGGTTTAAACTTTAAAGAGTAAATAGGCAATCAGTAAGAACCCATAACTTCCCTCAGCTCTTAACTAAAGCCATGCTTCATATTTATGCGAGAACTTGCCTCCCTCTGATTATCTTCCCTCCAATTGGGTTCAATTTTGAATTGAAGAACACTTTGAAGTTTAGAAACAACGATTGGTATAAAAAGTGTAAATGACTTGATATTAGCTAGTTAGATTACTTTCTTACTGGAAAGATTCATAGATTAGCATGTAAAGATAGTAAGATATACAGAGAGAGATCCTAACCACTTAACCTAGGTTGATGGTCTTAGATATTAGTATTATGAAATAGATGAGAAAGGCTAGGGTAGAGAAGAGACCAAGAACAAAATGGTGGAACTTGAAGGAGAGAACTTAATAAACTTTAAGAATAAGATGATAAAGGAAGATGGAACATATAAGTGGATTCTAATGTTATGTGGTACAATATGACAAGTTGTATCAAGAAGGTAGCAACAAAGATTCTAGGAGTGTCAAAAAGCAATAATTGGACCCTGAAAGAAAGTTGGTAGAGGAACAAGAAATTTTAAAAGGTTATTAACGCAAGAAGGATTGCCTCTAAATATTGGTATAAGTGTAAAAATGAGAATTTTTTGAGAAATATAAAGTAGCAAAAAACGAAGCTGTCACGACCCGCATCCGGATGATCGGACACGAGTACATATGTACGTCCAGCCTACGCTGCAATGTCGACGGTAGGACGCTGTTTAGACCTTAATACGAATCATCTCTTAATACAAATTCAACAATATTAATAAGTACTCAAATCACATTATGCTAAAGAAAGAAATGAATAATGATAGATAACTCTAAAATAATGTCACTAATTCATCCAAAGTTACCAGTTTAGTTCATAACTGTTTATACAAGTCGAATAATGATCCAGAGACAAATACCGGTCGGTCAACTAAAACATAATACTAAATAGAGAATAATAGTCTAGATTTCTCCAAAGGTCAACTCACGGTCAATGATACATCAAGACCAGCCTCAACTAGCATCATCCTGAAGTCCAAGAATGTGGGCACAACATCTCATAATATATCAACATCTAGTCAGGATTGGAGCAAGTACATCAATGAAAACAGTTCCATTATATGGTAGAGACTATAAAACAATAATAGGCATGCAATACATGATAGACGGTAAATCAGAATCATGGCATGACAACATGTGATAAAGCAAGTAATCATGAGAAACCATAATACGTGATAACAAAGTATCAGAATGACAAAAAGAAAGACTATAAACACTCTAGGTGATTTAAAATACTACTTTCAATATGTGATCGGCTAAGGTATCCAGCTCACCCTGACGATGGCTATTATTCTTGATTGGTCCGGCAGAATCATACGTGAATTGCATGATTTGCTATTGTTTTAGATAGTAACATGAAGTACAAGTTTGATCACACATCTACTTAGTATTTTCTCCTTCCCCGACAAATAGTCATAAATTTCAAGTGTGATACAATGATTCTAGAAACATGATAATCATTAAGCAAGATAGACATGGGATACATGAACATAAACAACAACATGATCAACATGATAACCGTGACCAACTTGACAATGTGACCAACATGAGAATCACGATACAGGCTATGAATCCATATAATATCAATCCGTGTATCAAGCGTGAGAATCAAGTAAAGCATAACTAGAACATGAAGTATATAAGTTATCAAGATACTGAAAACAATCAGAGAATGTACTCACCTGTCGTCCTAAGGGTGATACGGGTCAGAGTCCGTATCGAAAATTCAAGTGCCCTATATGAATTTAAAGTATCAATAGGTGAATTGATAACAATAATGGACTTATCTTTTTAAGTTATTAGGTCTCGAGGTCAATTCTAGGCCAATTGAGTTTATACTAGATATGTTTGTATTATAGATCACTAATACCTACTAATGATAAGTAATACCTATAGTTATTGCCTATGTGAAACTTTTACCTATAGCTTATATAGTCATACATATATATAGGTGACTATGTATCTCATTGATACACACAACACTACACTCGTACTATATTAAACACTAACCCTTACACAGGACACTCGCTAACTATACTTGACACTAATTTTCCTATACACTTGGTATCTTGATACCAATATCAATTTATGACACTAACATATCTAACACATTCTAGGATAACTTATATCCTACACACTACCTTCACTTGATACCCTCATCACTTACCTATAGGATACCTTATCTAGACACTAAGATACTCTTTTGTACCTTGGTATCTTGATACCTATTCCTAGACTTCACTTGACACTCACTCACTCACTCATTGGTTCCCCCCCCCCTCCCTCTCTCAACTGCTGCTGCAGCTGCAGCTGCCCCTAAAGCTGCTGCTTAACTGCTGCTGTTGCTGCTGCTAAGGCTACTGCTGTTGCTGCTGCTAAGGCTATTGCTGCTACTGCCTAGCTGGGAAATCCCCTCCCCTTCCCTAAAACTGCTCACATACACAACTAGCACACACACATACACTAGCACACACTAGATACTAGGATCCTAAGCTCTCACACACACTAGAACACATACACTAGAACACGTACACCTGACACTACACTCTCATGATACAAATACCAATACCCAAGATATACTACACTCTCATGATACCAATTTGGTATCTCATTGATACACAAGTATCACCCTATGATACTCAAGCTCCTTGATGCCAAGTATTACTCTATGATACTCAAACTCCATACCCACATATACACATGGTATCTTGATATCTCTAGCACACTCATACTCCTTGAATATATATCTAAAATATATCAATATACATAGTATGAAATATGTCACGATCCGCACCGAATAATTCAGACACGAGTACGTGGGTACGTCCAGCCTACGCCGCAGTGTCGGTGGTAGAACGATGTCTAGTAACTCATCATTATCTAACAACTCACGCAATTTATATATGATTTATCATAGTACTCAAATCACAATTCTAAGGAAGATAACTGCGAAGGAAATGCCATATAAAAACCATAAGTCTGTAGTCCAAGTTTAGGTAATGACTACAAAAGTCTGATTCTAAAATAACATATAATAATAGGCTACCTGAGAAAAAATCAGGGCAAATAGAGTCTAAGCTATACTAAACTAAGTAGTAGCAGCCTAGATCTCCACTGCAAGGGCTTCCGGATCCTCCGGTATGGCATGATCAATCTCAGATATAAGGTCTTCCTGGGCCCCGTAATATGTAGTGAATTGGTCCTCAAAATCTCTCATAAATTTTTTAACATATCCATGTTAGGATTGGAGCAAAAATATATCAATGAAAGCAGTTCCATATACATGGTAGAGACTATAAGACTGTAATAGGCATGCAATACTTGAAAGACGGTAAATCAGAATCATGGTATTATAACCTGTGATAAACAAGTAATCACGAGAATCCATGAACATAATAGCAAAGTATCAGAATGACACTCACTACACATCTCCTTCACTTAACACACTCACACACTTGCACCAAGCACACATGCACTTGTGCACAGCCCTCACTGCACTGTGCACTGTTGCTGCTGCTAATGCTACTGCTGCTGCTTTTCCTACTGTTACTGCCACTGCTACTTATTTTACTGCTACTGCTACTGCTACTGCTACTGCTGCTTCTTTTCCTACTGCTACTGCTGCTATTTCAGCTGCTGCTTTTGCACTTCTCCCCCCTCTTTAACACACACACACACACATATATATATATGGAAAATTCTTAAATACAAACCGTGTATCGATACAAGTAAAATCTGAACCATTGATTGTTGATCCAATGATCCAGATTAGAAGGGATTTTTTGTACTTTCACAATTTTACAATACAATTATATAGGATGTATCGATACACAGTATATATTGTAGAAGGACCCTCTCTCTCTCTCTCTCTCTATATATATATATATATATATATATATATATATATATATATTGTTAGAGTTATTTTATTTTGTTATTTATCATATGAGGGTATAATAGTAATTGTGGGTGTATTGCATATCAATATAAATAGACATGAGATGCAACCTAGGGTTTAAGGCCCTTGCAATCTCCTTTCTCATATTCTCTCTTCTCCTACTTTCCCTTCTCTTCTCTATCTCCAAACTTAACTTATATATATATATATATATATATATATATATATATATATATATATATATATATACACCCACACACACATGTATATGTGTATAAACACACATGTATCTCTCTCTCCGTACATCTCTCTCTCTATATATATATATATAAACACACACTTGTGTGTGTGTGTGTGTATATATATATATATATATATATATATATATACACACACACACACATACCAGTGTGGTCAAAGGCGCGCCTTGCTCCTAGGTGCAGGGGCAGCGCCTCAGGGCACTCCAGGCGGGACGTAATTTTTAACGTGCACCTAAGGCACTCCTAGGTGTGCCTTTTTCGAGCGCCTTGGAATAGCTAAGGCGCTCCTTGAAAATCTTGTGAAAAAATAACATGTTTAGACTGTTTTTTAGCTGTTGTACTGTTTTTAGACTGTTTTTGAACTGATGTACTTTTTTTTTATTGTTTTATTTCTCACTCACTCAATTCAAAGTGTTTGCAACCTAGACATGGGGGAATTTGAAGCACATGTTTATCAATGTAGAAATTCGATTTGAATATATATATATATATATATATATATATATATATATAATTTTTGTGCCTCGTGTCGCTCGGGCGCGCGCCTTAAGTGCGCCTTGCGCCTCGGACGATTTGGACTCTTTTGCGCCTCGAGTGCGATACACATGTATATGTATATATAAATAAACACACACTCATGTATATGTGTATCACACTTTATATATATTTCTAATACTCTTGTGTATATTTATTCACAAGCACAATAGGATACCAAACACACTCATCTACACATACCAATACCAATTGGTATTCAAGATACATAAACACTCCTATCATTCTAAAACAAACTAAAACTCATGATTTGCACTTCACATGTGATAGAACACAACTCACCCATGATAGTACAAAGTATCATACAATTGAAACACAACCCTCTTGTGTATATTTATAAACAAAATAGGATACCAACAAAGGACACACCACACTTATATACATATAAGTATATATTTGCACTTATCCTCTCATGTGCACGTACACTCTTATATATATATATATATATATATTAGAGTGTTACATATAAGTGTGGTGTGTCCTTTGTTGGTATTATATACAGATAAGTATATATTTGCACTTATCCTCTCATGTGCACGTACACTCTGTTACATATAAGTGTGGTGTGTCCTTTGTTGGTATTATATACAGATAAGTATATATTTGCACTTATCCTCTCATGTGCACGTACACTCTTATATATATATATATATATATATATATATATATATATATATATATAACTCAAGTTCTAATGTAACACCTCAAAATACTAACTTTACATAAACATATAGGATACAAAAACAC
This sequence comes from Iris macrosiphon, assembly GCA_036927795.1. NCBI lineage: Eukaryota > Viridiplantae > Streptophyta > Magnoliopsida > Asparagales > Iridaceae > Iris > Iris macrosiphon. The sequence goes on from JAYESA010000011.1 coordinate 12,837,214, forward strand.
ATATAGGAGCTTTTTGTTTAGCCATGCATTTCATGAATCTCTTTGACCCACTCTTAGAATATCTATTTTGAATATAATGATATTTTTCATTACTAATTAAAGACAAAAGTTTCTTTTGAAGAATTACACAAACAAAAGGTGGTCATAACACTACTAGCAACCCATATCAACTATCCTACCATGAAAACTTTAGATTTTACAATATTAAAGTCTTGTAGAACCTATTCTTAACCAAGAAGGGTTTCCTATTGAGTTCTAAATTGAATTTCTATTAGAGGAAATAGTAACATACCTATTGGGAAGGGCTCCCAATAACCACCTCTTAAATGGATAGTGTAGGAAGAAGAAATGTGCTCAAGCCTCCTTGATGATGCTCCTTGCTAGCCTCCTATGATCCTCAAGCTTTTGCCTTCTTTTAGGAAGAGTTTGGAGAAAGATTGGATTGGTTTAGGGTTGTGGGGAAATGAATTAGGGTTTAGGAATTTTAGAGAAGATGAAGTGGAGAAGAAGTGAAGTGAAGAATGAAAAGAATGAAGGGGTGGGTGTTTAATAGGTGTTGTGTAGCTTCTCATGCAAGCCTCTTTCTTGATATTTGTTTTGAATACGTGGAAAAAGAAAATTACTATTTTACCCTACATATTAGTCATGAAGAGGTGGGAAGAAAAAATATCTAGATATTTCCTAATCCAATATTAACCCTAATCTAATACTAATCCTCCATTAACCTAAATCAAGGTTAACCCTATACTGAATACTAATTAGGATTAATTAACTAATTACTAATTAAAAATTAATTAATCCTAACAATAACAAATAAATAATTATAATAAAAAAATTTGAAAAGTGGAGGTTACAAATCTACCCTCTTAGAAAAATTTTGTCCTCGGAATTTAAGGATAGATGTAGGCACGAAAAGAAAGGAAAGAATAACTCACTGCTCAAAAGTTAAATGTATTGCTCATACATCTCATCTCCTCACTCCTAGGTAGATATAATATTTTTATCATATTTCTTATAATCCTGACTTCTCATTATACAATCCTGAAACTTTCAGTATAACTTATTATACAGTCCTTGATATATTAATCTCTATCATGTTCGTCTAATCTCTCGATCTTAATATTTATAATCATGAAACTACTTGGAAGTTCACTCCCTTTTATCCTTCAATATTTATCGCTATACCGCTTCCATTTAATCTTATGGTTATCTATCATTAATTACAAACTCTATAAGGTATAAATACACAATTTTCAACCTTACCTGTTGAGGAGTCCATCTTCTCAAAATTTTACCTTACCTTTAAGTTCTCATATCTATCGTTCAGATTTTTTAATGTTTCCATCCAACCAAATATGTACTTCGGTGTCAAGTTTTGTATCTCGTACCTCGCATCACGTCTCTTGTCACACATCCTTTATTCTCTGATATTCAGTATTCTTGTTTCAATTTAAATTATTTTGCTACCAATATCCTCTTCTTGTAGCCTAATCATGATTGATACGACATATAATCTGTTATACTTCAAATCTGTATCTTTCAAATCATATGTTTTTATTTCGAAATTTTCTATATTCACAGTTAAACCATTCTACATAAAATTTTCGAACTCCCATATCAATGATTGGTCAAAATCTTATTTTCCTCCATCAATAATATATGTTGCTAATTTAAAATTTTAACCTCGAAGTATTTATAATCTATCAATCTTTATTCACCAATTTATATCCTATGAAGTTTTGGAAAACCCTTTAATTCATAATCTTGATTTCCAATTATTTATTCCAATTTAATTTTTGTACCCCAAAAGTCAAGGATTTCATGTCTCTCCTTTAACTGGCTAGAATATCAGTACTAAATGATAACTATTTTCTCTATCCTAGAGCTAGATGACTAGGACACTTCCTTAGGCTATTTCGGAAGTAAGGTGAATAATAAGATTAAAAAGGAAAACAAGACTTTGGTTTATCACTTATGTCAGGATAATATGTTTTTAGATGGAAGGCAAATAGGTTAGGGATAATCAAAACCGGTATAATTCTGAACAAAAAACTATCGAGGGAAGAAGGAAAATGTCTACAAAGAATAGGAATCCTACTTTTGTTCACTTGATTACAATGAAATCGTTGTCCTACATTTTTCTTGCATCTGACAATAGTCAACAAATTCCTAAAATTTTACATCCAAGGTGTTCACCTCTATTTTGATATCCAATTCTTTTACTCATTATGACTCCACATTATTGATAATGAACTACTAAGAAATTGATGGTTTAAACTTCGTCATTCAAAAGATCTTTATCGGATATGCATTTCCATCCATGATATCATCATTCATGAGTTCTATCAATCCCTATAACTCTACTATATTTAGATCTTTAAGTATATCAATAATTCCATCTAATAATTTAGTCAAGGTCTTCTAGTATCAATATTTTCCATCTCTCCTTAATTCCATTATCCTTGAAATTTAGAATGAAATCATAAAGTCATTGTTTCCAAAATCATCATTTGTTTTGTTTTAGCAACCTTCAATATCGTCCATAATATTTAAAATCACTTTGCTAGTAACTATCTAGAAATTTCAAAATTTATTCGTAATCATCCTCAAAATCTAATGTGTTAGTATTTAATCCAAATTTCGTTCGCTGCTATCGATTTACCAAATCACCCAGATAAGTTACAACCTCAAGCTATCTATAATCTCAAAATTCAGTCATCGGTACTATCAATTATTCTTTTGATCCCTTTTGCCTTCATGATTTTTGAAGTTCTATTTTCCGTCATCGTAGGATAATTGTCCCTTGATAAATATCATCTAGAAGGTACTTAGTATGTTAAGACATATTAACATCCTTCTCCAATGGCTTAACCCTCAATCTCTATTTCGTCTTTCTATATTCCATAAAACTCATCTAAATGCAAGAATTAGGTTTAACAATGGATAGGTATTCAAGTTGAATCAATAGTTAGAGTGAACAAAAGCAGGAATAAATTTAGGCAAGGTTCAAAGTATGATTCTCAATGGTCATCCCAAGAATCTATCAAGTAATCCTAATATGTGATTGAGTACTCTCTTCTTTCTAATATCCTATATCCCTTAATCTTATTCTATCGCAGGCTCGTATTAGTGTACCAACTTCGCGAGACTACCACGACATAACAGTAGTTTGTGATGATTGACTTGCGTGCGCCACCACAAAAATGTGTCACGATCCGCATCCGATAATTCGGACACGAGTACGTGGGTGCGTCCAGCATACACTGCAGTGTCGGCGGTAGAACACTGTCTAGTAACTCATAATTATCTAACAACTCACGCAATTTATATATGATTTATCATAGTACTCAAATCACAATTCGAAGAAACATAACTGCGAATGAAACGTCATATAGAAACCATAAGTCTGAAGTCCAAGTTTAGGTAATGGTTACAAAAGTCTGATTCTAAAATAACATATAATAGTAGACTACCTGAGACAAAATCAGGACAAATATAATAGAGTCTAAGCTATACTAAACTAAGTAATAGCAGCCTAGATCTCCGCTGCAAGGGCTTCCGGATCCTCCGATATGACATGATCAATCTCAGATATAAGGTCCTCCTGGGCCCGGTAATATGTAATGAACTGGTCCTCAAAATCATCTCCTAAAATTTTCAACATATCCATGTTAGGATTGGAGTGAAAATATATCAATGAAAGCAGTTCCATATACATGGTAGAGACTATAAGACTGTAATAGACATGCAATACTTGAAAGACGGTAAATCAGAATCATGGTATGTAACTTGTGATAAACAAGTAATCACGAGAATCCATGAACATAATAGCAAAGTATCAGAATGACAAAAGGAAAGACTGTAAACACTCTAGGTGAATTTAAAATACCGTTTTCAATATGTGACCGGCTTAGGTATTCGACTCATCTTCGATGAGCTATTATTTGAGAAAAGGTCCGACAGAATCATCCGTGAATGGCATGATTTGCTATTAGACATGAAAGCAACATGAAAGACGGGCTTTGATCACACATCTATTTAGTATTTTCCCTTCCCCGGTTAATACTCATGGATTCAAGACGAGATACAATGATTCTAGAAACATGAAAATCACTACGCAAGGTAGGCACGAGATACGTGAGCATGAACAACAACCTATTACCATCGACTTGAATCCATTGACTTACATCGCTAGTAATAGTCTCAATGGCATGATTTGCTATTGAGACTATTATATATATATATATATATATATATATAATAGAGTTATGATGATCTGCGAGCTATTAGAGCAATTTGGAGGAGATAGTAACATGTTCCCTATTACCATTGACTTACATTAAGGATCAATATTGAGGTCTTACCTTTTTGTAATAGTTATTAATGAAATTACTAGGCGCATATCCAAGGGGAGGTTCTATGATGTATGCTTTTTTCCTAATGATATTGTGTTTGTCGATGAGAGTAGAAAATGGTTAGATGCTAAAGTACACAAAGAGACTTTGGAATTTAAGAGATTTATGATTAGTAGAATGAAAACAGAGTATAAGAAATATACTTTTTACTCGAAGTCAAGGAGAAATGAGGGGATAGTCTATATAAATGGATAAGAGATATCTAAGAGTAATAGTTTTCGGTATTTAGAATGAATCATTCATATAGAGATATCGAGAAAAATGTGTGAATGTTATGTATATAATTAAAATATGATTGTTGCAATGGAGAGAGAGTACTTAGTGATGCAAGATATCTCTGAAGTTGATTTTTTTTTTCAAGGTTGTAAAAGGTGCTAGGCGGTGACCACCAACCTCCTAGCACCTAGATCGCCTAGGCGGTCGCCTAATTCTAGGCGGTTTACGAATTTTTTTTTAAAAAAAGTTACGAATTAAAATCTTTACCAAACGGTTTTGGGTCACTCCAAATTCAAAAAGTGTTCATAAATCCAACAAAGAATTTGAATTTACTAAAAGCAAATTCAATTACAAGTTAACAAATAGGCCCACCAAAACTGCTAGATAGAAAAGTAAGCAAAAATGTCCAAAACAGTAGTATTTATTACAAAATTCGGACAACCCGCTTCCCAAAGCAGCCTTGATTTTTTTTTTTCAAACCCCCTCTCCCTCCCCAAATTTATAGTCGGTCCTAATTTTTTTCCATCCTAAACCTCCCTCTCTCCTTTCTAAGAACCCACTATCTCTCTAGGGTTCCACACTCTTATAGCTTCCGAGACCGCATGGGAGGAGATGAAGTCTGTCGATAACCACATCGACCCACCAAAGGAAGCAGAGGAGGACGACGACGAGGCGACACCGCAGAAGAAGGCGAAGAGGTGACGGGAGGGGACGTCGGCGGAAAGGCCATCGAGGGAGAGGAAGACGGCGGAGATTTGGGCGGCCTAGCGCCTAGACCGCCAGAGGGCGCCTAGGCGGTTGCCTCTCCGTCGAGCGCTCGAGATTTGGGCGGTCGCCTCACCGCCTAGGGCTGCCTAACTCTGATTTCTTCCTGGACCGTCTAGGCCACCGATTTCGGCCGAAACCTAGGTGGGCCATGGGCGCCAGCGCCTTGGCGCCGCCTTATACTGCTTTTTAGAACACTGATTTTTTTTTTTACAAGATTGCTATAAGACCATCCATGCATTATGGATCGAAGTGTTTGGTAATTAAGAAACATGTTTAGAAAGTTAATGTAGCTGGAATAAAAATGCTAAAATGGATGAGTGACAATACATTAATTGATAATGATACGAAATAAGTTTATTCGTGGATGACTGAGATTGTTTGGACATGTGTAACGTCGAACCATACATGCCTCTCGTAAGGAGGAACAATAATGTATAGTTAATGGAGTCGTTAGGACTAGAGGTAGGTCTAGACTAACATGATTTGAAGTTTTAAAGAAGATTATGGATCCTGTTAGCGTTACAAAGGACATGACCCTTAACAGAGCCGAATAGAAGAAGATGATTCAAATAACTGTGCTCAGAAATTTGGGATAAAGACTTTGTTGTTGTTGTTGTAAACAATGATTGCTATACAAAGTGTAGCATTTACATTACCCTTAAGTAGCGGTAGAGCTACAGGTGGGATTACCCCCCACCCCCACCCCCCCTAAAAATAAAATAATAATAAAGAAGTTTTGTATGATAAATTCTTCTCATTTTTCTGATATGTTTGTTTTTTAAGATTTGGCCCCTAATCTTATATGATTTATCTCCCCTCTCTCTATTTATTTTTATAAACATCTCCAAATTAGGAGGAATTAATAGCCAAAGAGATAATCACATAATGATAACATCAAGTCATCAACTTTGCAAATATTTTTGCATAACTTTCATGGTATTGATAAAGTTGGAATATCAAATGAATAAAACGAATCCGATTCTACATTTCAAGTTAAGATATTTAGGATCAAATCTTTCTCCTTAATTTTAAAATTTTCGATTTTGAGACTAGGCTTTAAATTCTAAAATTTTAGTGCAGGATTTGGCATTTTTTAGCTTTACTTTCAATTCGTTTTTCAAATCTCTTATACCTATTGCTTCAGTTTCTTTCTTATGAAATCAAAATCCTCTTTCCCTTAACCTACTCCAAGGAGCAAACACCGAAGAAAATAAATCACTAGGAGAAGAAGAGGGGGTCCTCTTGACTTGGAAAAGAGACTGTTGTTCTTACTAAATCAACACTTTTAAATTTAGCCGAGATACCAAAGCTAGTTCCATGAGCGACTAGTACGAAAACAAATTTGGCATGATACGTATTTTATACTACCAACTTTATGTAAAAATTGATAAGTTATCAAATATGCATATTATCATGCTTTCAACATTTTTTTGGTGCATCTTTCAACGATTTTGGGGGATGTAAGAGTTATTAATCTTCGGTCTGGATCAAAATTTCCCCTGCCCTTAAGATAGACGAAACCGACACTGAAACTCCTAAAACCATCGAAACTACCGAAACCAACCACTGAAATCCTCCGAAACTTCCACAACTATACTCATAGGAAGGCTTCGAGACCGATACTGAAAACTGAGTTTTTGAACCTTGGGTTTAATCTGTAGTCCCTAACTTAGGTTTTGGAATCTCCAAATTTGTGATTAGAGATGCAAAAGGCTGAGGTGTTTGGGCGTGTTTTTTGTGGAGACTGAGGTGTTTGGGTTTGTTTTGTGAGGATAAACAAGAAAAACACATAAAATTAATGGATGAATCTCTCCTAACACAATCTCTTATAAAAGCTCTTCCCCCAAATCTATGGTTAAAGAAGAGGAAGACGGGTATGATTTGATAATTACAAAGAGGTGTAGGTTAGTCCTTTTATACCAATTGGCAACCTTCCCTAGAGATATAGATAACATAACTCGGAAAATAAAAGATGATTTCTATGTTGCACAAATACGGACACATTATGAATACGGACACTATACGGCACGGCTAGGTTGGATAGACACTGACAGAGATTCGGATACAAATCAAAATACAATTTTTTTAAAGAAAAATCAGGACGCAGGTAAGATATGAATATGATTATATATATATTAATATACACACATAAAAATATATTTATATACATATTTTATATACTAGATCTTAAGAATATCTACTAGGTTCCAAAAAGTCTTAGAAATGACTCACTGCAAAGAAATATTACTTTCATATCTCAATTATGTTTGGCACAATTACAAACATGCCAAAATCAGTTTCAAATATGTTTTGGATCCCTTTGGAGCCTAGACATGGGTGACAACTACTAATATGAGTGACAAGGAAGTATCGATTCAAATATGTGTCGGATACAAATTTGAAACATTGCTACATGTATAGAGATGAGGGATACAAACATTTTTAATAGTCACCTGTATTGCAAAATTACGGATATTAACACCATTTTCTCGTGTCCGTGCAACATAGGATGATTCTAGAACCACCCAAAGATAAGGCTGATTTTAAAATCTCCCAAAGTCAAGGATGACTTTAAAACCACCTAGATAAAGATGGATTTAAAAACAAACTTCACCCAAAATATAACTGTAAACCAATCTTCATCCAGAGATACAGATGACTTAAAACCAACCTTTGCCCAAAACATAAGGATCTTAAAACCCACTTTTAGTGCTAGATTCAATAGATCACTCTGTTAGTATTTAATATTGCAATTCTCAGAGTAGGGTCCTTTTAATGTTTTGAGAAGGTACATCGTTTGTCTTACTTGCCAATGCCTTGGCTTTTAGAATTCTTCTAATGTACCAACATAACATGACACTATATGGACATGGTGACACGGATGCGGCATTGATTTTGGCGTTTCCTAGTATATTTTGGTCCTTGGAGTGTTCATGTCATGCCCAATGTGTCATTTAGTGACACCTCATGAATTTGCAATCTATTTGGAGAGTCCATGCTTCCTAGGAAATTTTATAGTGCCATGCTTGTGTATTTACCTTAAGTTACCATGGAACCCCCTTATTATCTGCCCTGTTATCAACTTCTCTTACTATACAATTATGGAAAGGGAGGAATTATACATTTGTATGTCAACAGATTTGGTCACGATTACTGACATTACCTAACCCGACCAAATTGTTCTTTCTTGAAAAGGTTGAATACTGTCGATTACCATTATTAAAATATCCCAATACGTATAATCGAACATGAATCATATTCAAAAGAAACGATGCAATTTCTGAAGCAAAATAAAACATTATCATGGCAGATTGTGTGGTGCAAAAACATCAAAATGCTAATGGCAAGAAATGACAAGGCCAACACTGATTTCCCTCCTTAGAGGACAGCATATTATGTGTCTACCATATTAGTTTCAACTTTACTCCAAGATAAATTTATCGTACAAAATTCTGTGGTAATGTTATAATCTGAACGAGATGCATTTGCATTAAAGATATAAATTCCAGGATTTCATGATTTCTGTTTCTCTGTACAAAGTTAGTTGGAATTCGAACTTGATAAATAATAAGCTAATGGTGCGGTACTGATCATCCATGCATATTTATGATAAAGCTTTCTTATCAACATTCCATAAATCATAAACAGTTGAATCTTATGAAACTAATACAAACTGCTTGTATATCATAAAAGTGAACAAGCATGACATGGAGTTGGTTCATATACCAACTGATAGAAAATAAATACTATTTTATAAACTTGATCATCACTTCAGCCATTAGTGTTCAAAACTTCAAATTTCTATAGATTGAACCTTGAATAATGGATAATGGATAACCCGATTGCAGAAGATTTCCTTTATACACTGCTTTTAAAACAATGGGAGAATAGCCTATTTCATATCCAGAATATTGTTTCTTGATGACAGAATACAAGCTTTGACAGGATTGGCTTGGGACTCCTTAAATAAATCTAAATAAACTAATCAACATGTGATTAATTCATGTTGGTCACTTCAAGATAAGATAAGGGTCTTAACAAGTTTAATATCATTTAATGGAGTATTAGATGGCGGATGAATTTACCAAATTTCTATCCTATTACTCTTTTGTCATCTTCAGAACCAACTTCATGGGCTTTCCTTGTTTAGCTTGAGCGGCTATGTTAGTGTACATCGTTATGTGTAAATGATTATCGTGGTACCCATTTTTATTCACTGCATAAAACTCCCAACCACTTACATTGCGGGGCTGTATGGATAGGAGAAGGTTGGACAGATTTGGAAAGTGGAGTGGATCCACCACTTACCTCGTTCGGTTCAAAGGGGGAGTGGAGGATGGATTTCGGGTAACGATTGCCCAAAACCCAATTTCCACTTCTTTTTCTGAGTGGATATGGGATGGAACTTGTTTTTATTTTCTTTTTCTGTAATTAGTAATAATGACCCAATTAACTATAATATTCATAAATAGTTAATTAGTATTATATTAAGAACTTAATATATTAAGCTAATATTAAGTAATTAATAACCCATCACTATTAATTAATTAATTAATTAAGATAATTAATTAATTAAGATAATTAATTAATTAATTAATTAAGATAATTAATTTATTTATAGATAAAAATAAATATTATGAATTAATTTGTACTAGTTACTATTAATAAATAATTTATAGAGATAATTAACATTAATAAAATAGTATATTTAATTGATGTTATGTAATTTAGTATTAATAAATTATAATTGAGTTAGCTAATTAATGTAGCGTAACTAATAAGGCTACTAATATTAAGGTAACAACTTATTAAAATAGCCTAATCAATAATGCTTAATCATTATTATTATTACTTGGTAGTTATTATAATTAATAAAATCTTTTGTTTATATTAGTTATCAGTTCTTTACTAATAGGAAGTTAAATAATTATTAATAATTAATTATCAGTTTAGTTATATAACTAATTAGTCTTTAATGATATATGTATACTTTCTCACCTCCTTCAATCCAAACACATTTGGTAGAAGGGGGAGACATGAAAATTCATGCATATGGACAGCATGGATTTGCACTTTCTCACCTCCTCGCACCTCCTTCAATCCAAAGATGCCGTAAGGACTTCAACTTACCTTCGCGCGTAGAGACTACACACTTGCATAATAAATTTGGGGGTTTTGTATAAGAGTTTTTTTTTCTTTTTCTAGAACATTTTAAATTAAATGATAGTAATACATGTTTTTTGGTATAATTTTTTAAATGGTTCCTTCAACTTGTTCAAGGTTCATTTTCTCATGTAAGGAGGGAGCGTAAATACAATGATCCATGTAGTTTGAGGAGTTACATTATGGAATTGGTTTTATTTGTTGGTTCACTGTGATTATAATAATTTTAGTGCTCGAGGAAGTAAGGTGAATCTTCCGAATTTCAGGACAATTGTATATCTTATCCCTTCGTTTAAACTCTTTATAGTCTTGGGAACTTGGAGTTTGTTCCTTGGTTGTATGAGCTTAAACTGTATAGCCAAAATGTCGGTCAACCTACCTGCCAACTAGTTGTCTAGGTTTTACGACATGATTCTCTCATGTCCACAGTTTCCTTGTCTAAAAAATTGGCACTAAAATAGAGGGTTGACGTTTAGTTTGACAGCCGGTCATAATTTTTTTGCCAATTCCTTCTATGGAGGTTTTTATGCTCCGAAGTCGACCCCATTTTTTGATGGAAGAAGACCTCGATGTCGAAGATGATGTTGATGGTTATAATATTGAAGCGCCAAAAAAGCTATCAAAGTCCATTAACTTCAAACTTCAGTGTAACGTCAAGTATATCCAGAAAAAGCAGAATTCATGCCAAGTTTGTGTCATAGAATTAGCCACCGTGGTATAGTGTAGCCATGTGTTTATGTTCTGGCTCTCGGCTATTCAAACCCACAGGCGGTCTGGGGCCACAACTTTTTAGATCTATGGCATTATTCTCTTTATTTCGAATAAATACAAAAAATTCAGCCGTTTCCTTTACCTCTGTCGGTCATTCCAAGGGGTGTTAACTTTCTTAAAAATAACAAGTGCTACTGCTATACAAACAGAAACCATACCCTCTATCATCTAAAAACCAAAGCACAATGGCAAACAACACCACCACAGGCGGCCACAATCACGCTGAGTTTAAACTGACGACGACGCTTGTCGTCTCTATGTTCTCTTTCTTCTTCTTAATTTTCTTCATTGTGTTGTACCTGTGCTGCCAGCGCCGTTGCAACAAGAATCTGCTACCCTTGCGGTGCTCGCAACCACTGCCAGTTATGCCCTACAGGAAGACAAGTGAGTCGGTTGCTGGCTGTGTTGTCTGTTTGGGTGAGTTTGAGGAGGGGGAGACCGTGAAACTGATACCGGGGTGCGGGCATGTGTTTCACCCACAATGCATCGACCAGTGGCTTGCGGGCCACCGTTCGTGCCCAGTGTGCAGGTGCTCAGAGATTTTTGGCAGTAGAGTTGTTCATGAGCCACCGTCAGATGATGTAGAGAGTGCCATGGTGAGTGGCTTGGAAGTGGGTGGATGTGAAGTGAGGTTGGAGAGGAGTAGGAGTTTGTGTGATAGGGTTGCAGATGATGGAGGGAGGGTCGTGGTCTTGCGTCGGACCAATAGTTTCTGAGAGAAGTTGCTCGGGAGAGTGCAGCAATTATGTCAATATGAAATGGAAACTTTCCCTTGTACTTCTTATTATCATAAATGACAATAGCTCTACTAGTTTTGGCATGTTAATTAGGTTCTTACCATGATTTGCTGATAGTTTCTAAGCATTTAATTGTGCGGTTTGCAATTTTTCTATCCAGTTTCGCAAACCCCATATTCCTATTCCTGTTTGGGATGTTTCATGTGCCTATTATGTTTTTTTTATATTCCTGTGTTGTCAAGAGACTAAGGCATCTTGTCTAACTAGTTAAATGAATTTGAGCCATAGGTAGATACTCTTATAATTTTAATATTTGGAGTGGGGTGCTTTATTATGTTTAAAGAACGTAGACCTTTGAAAATCTTATCTTACCATGCCTGTGTATTACCTTATTGTACCTGCACTGGAAGTTTTTTTTGGATGTCCTCTCCTCAATTTTTATTATTGCATATACATATGGAAAGTGAGGATTTTATACATTTATATTTAAAATAAATTGGTGACCATTTCCAAAATTGACAAACTCAATTAAGTTGTGCTTCCGTGAAGAGGCTGAATAAGGTTAGGAATTTCTCTATTAATGTAAGATTTCTTAGGTTGAAGCTTCTGATAGGCAATAATGTCAGAATGCAGAGACGAGAAAAGCTACAGCTGTCCTAGGAAACCCCTCACACAAACAACTCATGGACAGGAGAGATGAGGTGAAGTTTAGTTAAGGGAAGAACATACAGTCACTTGTTAGGCAGACTTAGGTTGAAGCTTCCGACTACCCAATAATGTCAGAATACAGAGACGCGAAAAACTACAGTTGTCCTAGTAAACCCCTCACACAAACAACTCATGGACAGGAGAGATGGTGAACAGGGAACAACATACAATCACTTGTTAGGCAGGCTTGTGTGGGATCCGCACCATTAGTTATATGTGTGACAAATTATACAGATTTGGGATTGCAATCAAGCAATCTCATTTGTTCTGTTATTGGAAAGTTTACTAGAATGGGAGAAATCTTCAAATCATATGATTGTTTTTTAGTTCATGAATGCTTTAGGGAATTAAGATCGTGATGAATAGCATGGCCTGTCCCTGCCATGGACCGCTGAGTGATTATATGCTGCTCCCTTAATTTAGATTAGGTTCTTTGCGGTTGCATTCAGGACCTCATGAGGTGATTGAAGGAAGTTTGAGGATATATAAACTATAAAGTAACTAACTTGCTCTCAGTACCTTGAATTTGGGATAACTAAGGCTGGAAAGAAGGTATCATGTTTCGTGTAAAGTAACTAACAATTCTCCACGATTGAAGTTTCATCTTGAGGTATCGTTCAAGTAGACTTCTTCGTTCTTTCTTTCTTTCTTTTTTTCTTTTTGAGATAAGGCCAGTCATTATTGGCCGTCTCTGTCCTGGGTTGCTATCACGCTGGAAAGAAGCTATCATTTTTTGTGTAAGTGACCTGTTAGGAGTTCTCCATGATTGAAGTTTCATCTTGAGGTATCTTTCAAGTAGACTTGTTTTTTCCTTTTTTTTTTCTTTTTTCTTTTTGAGACAAGGCCGGTCGTTTAGTTGTTCCCCATAATATCTATGTACATGTTACATAATCCAAAAGAATAAGCAACTAGCTGCTAGATAACATTTGATAAGTTTGTGATGAAGTAGATGCAATAAGAATCATCAATATAGACCAAAGTTCTGCAACTGTAACTCAAGTTAAACTATTAATTAATCCAAACATCAATGACTATGTCGAAGTATTTAACATACTGGCCCAGTGAGCTCACCGTCATTAAGCCTAGGCCTGTCTAGCCTGCCCCTCTTTTACCAGCTTTACACTGTACTTATATTTCTTAGATGATCAAGGCTAACGGGATTGAAGGATGACCCTACTCATTTGAAACCCTCGAAGTTTAACCTGATATTTCTTCCCTCCTTGTTCGATATATTGTATGTGCCTTCTCAATTTCATTGTTTAAGATTGTCAATAGTCCTTGCATGCACTGCCTCATAATTTTATGTTAGTTTAATCTGAATGGCTCTAGTTATGAAGCGGTAAAAATAAATTTTCTAGTCAGTGAAATGCAAAATCTGGTCTACATAATTATTAATTACTTGAAAATTTCATGTTGGGATGATACATTTTCTTTTAATCAAGGTTATAGAACATTTACTGGATATCTGCTGTTGATACACATACACTATTACTGGATATCTGCTGTTGACACAACTCTCTCTCTCTCTCTCTCTCTCTCTCTCTCTCATTGTATAAAGAGACTAACTATTGAGATGTGGTATTTTTCTTTTGGCAGCTATTGAATCCTTGCCAGCAATGCTGCAGCGTAATTATACATTGATGCGAGAGTTAGATAGAAGTTTGCAGGGTATGTTCTGTGCATATCTATATGAGCCTGTTGCGGTTTATTTACTTCTTTTTAATTTTCTGCTAGTACTATTGCACATTATATATGCGATTATAGTTAGTCTGCTTTTGTCCATTTTTGTTTATGAGTTGGATGTACTGTGCAGTAACATAAGAGGAAATGAAACATGCAAACTCATATTATTGGACATCTGCATTCTTGTTTCATAATAGTTTAGAAGTATCCATATTTGACATGCCAGATACAATGATTTACTTCAATATTAGGCATTATTTAAAAGGTTCTCTCACAAAATGATCAGGATTGATGACTGTCTCTTGTATCCCATCATATTACCATTCAAATTTTCTTGACTCTTAATGAAGTCAGATTTGAAGCAAGACTCCAACTTGAGAAGCTCCATAAAACATTAAATGTAGCTCTACAACTGCCTATCAAATATCAATCGGACATCATCCATCTGGAAGCTGGTATTTACTAGTCAAGACTTAATACAACTATATGGTTGAAACTGATATGAAAACCTAGTGATGCTGCTAGGTGAAAGGACTGCACTGGATTCAAAATACCGAGAGGAAGAAAAAGATAAAGATTAGAAGAGGGAGGCACACATCCTAATTTAGGGCACACAACCAATAACTTCTCAAAATATCCGCTACTATCATTTATGATTGAGTCCTTAAATAAGGCTCGATTCTCGCATAAAGGAAAAATACAATAATTAACCAAAAATAGAAAGTGCCATAAATTGTATGATTTGATATGATCACAATCATGCAATTTAGGAATTAGGATACATCTGATTTGATTTGCTATATCAAATACTTATTTGAAAACTACTAAGAAAAGCAAACATTCTTGTTCAGACGTTTCGGAGCCCGGAATAGTTTATTTTGTCCTTGAAGTGCAAATCTGAGTAGGGCGTTTGGCCATGTTGGCCCCCTTTTTATGTTTCCTTCTTAGCTTTGAAACACCACCTGGAATGCTGAAAAGAGAAGAAGTACGAGGATGTTATGCCCGTTTTAGCGCATCATGTCCGTAAGATTTCTAGCGGCATGTTTTGGTGCGACCTAGTCGCTCCATATAGGCCAGGGATGAATCATTCGTCTTGAAAAGAACTCGCCCTCAAGTTCGTATATTCTTCATCTGATGCATCTCCAATATAGGGTAACAAATGCTTGACATTAATTAAACACGTCAGAAGTCTTCATGTGACTAGGCAACTTCAGTTGGTATGCATTGTCAACCATTTTCTGCAAAATTTCATAAGGACCCATCTTGTTGCTCAGTTTCTTGTACTCCCTGCTGGGTAGCGGTCCTTTGTGATGACGGCTCAAGCAAAGTCACCTTCTTCAAACACCATATGACGACCATGTTTTTTTGCAGCAGCCTCCTGTTATTTGGAGTTCGGAGCTTCAATATTTTGCTTCGTTTGCTCATTTATATCCTTCAACTGTGCTGCCATCTCCTCCGCTTTGTTGTTGTGTCGTCCACGATGGGGAAGTAGGGCGAGGTCAAAGATCCTGTTGAGGTTGTAACCGTAAATGATTTCGAAGGGGATCTTCTTTGTTGTGTGGTTGGTAGAACGGTTGTAAGCAAACTCCACCAACGGAAGGGACTGATTCCACTGTTTAGGGTTGTCACCGACCAAGCTTTTCAAGTGATTGCTCAGACTCCTATTAACCACCTATGTTTTGCCATCTGTTTGTGGGTGGGTCGCAGGTATTACGGTAGCACAACTTGGTTCCTGTGTTCCTCCAGAAGAGGTTCATGAATTTGGTCTCCTATAACTATAAGAGTAATGGATATAGGGATACAGTGGAGACACAATTTCCTTAAAGAACAGAGCTCTAATTCTGGAAGCGTCCATTGTTGTCTTGCATGCCGAAAAGTGCGCCTATCTTGGGGAAACGATCAACAACAATACAGACTGAATCCATTCCTTCTCGAGTCCAAGGCAGACCCAAGGCGAGTCCATGTTGACATCTTCCCATGAGGCCACTGGAACTAGTAATGGGGTGTACGGTCCTGCATTGTAGCCGCTTCCTTGGACACTTGGCGTGTGTGGAAGCGCTCCTCAAAGCGAATCACATTCCGCTTTATAATCGGCTAATAGTAGTTACGGTGAATCAACGTTAGTGACTTGTCATGGTTCAAGTGACCCTTGTGGTACAATTCCCTAACAATCTTCGCTCTCAAAGAGCATTCTAGTAGACAAAGTTGCAGTCCTTGAAAGCGATACCCTTCAGAAAGGGTATAACCTTTGTTACTCCTGAACTTCATGGTAGATGATGTTGAAATAAGGATTTGTTAAGTACAAACTCTTGAAAGTATCGAAACCTAGGACTTGGTTTCTCATGGTGGAGAGGAGTGACACTTTCCGATAGCGTGTCCTCCACCACACATGATGTAAACACCCAAAATTTTTCAAAAATTAAAAATAAATTTTCGGATTTTTTCTGGAATTTTTAACTAATTAAAATAAATGTTTTCTGGTATTAAATAAATTTTATGATTTTATTAAATATTAAAATATTATGAAAATAATATTTTTGAGTGTAAAATAAAATCTTAGACATAGTGTAATTTTTCTAGAATTTATTGGGCCCATAAACTATTTTTAAAGACCTAAAAACATAGTTTTTAATTAAACCTAAATGAACCGGGTTAAACCCATCTTGAACCAACCCAAACCAAATCCTGAACCGAACCCAAATCCTAGCGGGTCGGATTCGGGTCTGTAACCGCTGACCCGACCCGCTTAGACCCGACCCGCCTGTTACTGTAACTACTACAGTAACCCTTCGTCCCCGCATCCCTCCGACTTCCTGTAACCGCCGCCGCCGGCCGCGCCCCTACCCCTTCTCCTCCCCGACCGTTCCACCTCCCCGCCCTTCGTCTTCCCGTCAACAACCAACTCCTCGCCTCTGCCGTTCACCCCGAGACCCGACACCTTCCCATAACCACCGCCCCGACCCCGTCGTCTCCCAAACCGCCGCCCCTTCGCCTCCTCACCCGCCAACCTTTCCCCTCATCGACAACGGCCATCGCCCTTCCTATATAAACCACCAGCAGCCCCACTTCACCCCGCTGCCACCTCCATTTCACCACCGCCACCACGATCTCCGCCGACCCCAGCCCCCGAGCAGAAATCCGTTGCCACTTGAGCTCCTCGGCCATTCGCCTCTCAGCCCCGGCGACGCCTCCGCGAGCCTGACCTCCGGCGACCACCGGCGAAGAACCCCGACGAACACAGCAACCACAGAAGCCGCCGACGTGCGTCGAGCCACCGCATGTACACGACGTGCAGTCGTTTCCGATCCCCTGTTCAGGTGAGATTTTCTCTCTCCTCGTCGTCTCGTTTTCCGAACGTTCTGTTGCGACACGTTCCCTACGTGGCCCTCTCGAACCCCGTGCAATTAGACTGGAGTATCGCGTCCTGTGTCGGTCGCAAACTGCGACGCAAAATCAGGAAAATAACCCCTATTTTTGAAAATTCAGAAATTGGCCCGAACTCTCCAGTTCACGACCGTTTTGCGACCAACCTGCTAAACGTTTTCGAAATTTACTTGAACAGTTATTTAGATCGTATAACCGAGTTTTAAACCCTGTTTTTAGTTTATTTTATTGAGCTGTAGTTTGTAATTATTTCGAGGGTGAAAATGACCAAAATATTAGTTATTTAAAACCCTGATTTTTTCGGAACTGGGTGCGCTCCGCTAAACAAGGTGACTTGGTTGTGTCAAGGTAGTCAAAGGCGCAAGGCGCACTCAAGGCGCAAAGGGTCCAAATCGCCCGAGGCGCAAGGCGCACTTAAGGCGCGCGCCCGAGCGACATGAGGCGCAAAAATTATATATATATATATATATTCACATCGGATTTCTACATTGATAAACATATGTGCTTCAAATTCTCCCATGTCTAGGTTGCAATCACTTTGAATTGAGTGAGTGAGAGAGAAACCAATAAAAAAAAGTACATCAGTTCAAAAAATAGTCTAAAAACAGTACAACAGTTTAACAAATAGTCTAAACATGTTATTTTTTCACAAGATTTTCAAGGCGCGCCTAGGCGCGCCTTAGCTATTCCAAGGCGCTCGAAAAAGGCGCACCTAAGCGCGCCTTAGGTGCGCCTTAAGAATTGTGCCTCGCCTGGAGTGCCCTGAGGCGCTGCCCCTGCGCCTAGGAGCAAGGCGCGCCTGAGGCGCGCCTTTGACTACACTGGGTTGTGTGCGAACTTAACCGAAAGGTGCGCGCCGTCAATACGGACTTGTGGGATTTCGCGAAAGTTGATTTGGATGTACGTGCACACCGGAATCAACACGTATCCGTCGACAACACCCTGTATCGGCCCTGTTCTGAAACTCGTTGTAACTTCGTGTGCTCGTCGTTTCGAAACGAAACTTGCGCCATCGGACTCGTAGCGATACGCTGGTCCTGTGACCCAAGTTTGGTTCGATTCTGAGAATGTTGACAAAATCCCGTATCGTGGGCCCCATGGCTCCACTTGACGGGCGATTTTGTGATCGGCTTATCGGAATCCAGTTATGGACATTCCGTTGGGTTCGTATCGTCGTTCTGGACTTGTAAACACCAAGTTCGACGAATTTGGAGAACTTTCTCTAGCACGTTTTCCGGTGCGAAGTGGGCCACATGTGAACCCCGCTTTGACCAGAAACTGTCACTTTTGCCCCTTTATCTAAATTGGACTTATGGACATGCAATTCTAGCTATTTCATATCTTCTGAACATGATGGTAATGATTATTTCAGCAACCGGAGGAGTACTTGCAGATCCCGCTGATACCAGAGCAGCAGTTGGAAACCAAACTCCAGGCAAATGTACCTTGCCATACTTGCAGTAAATTGATTATTATTATTCTCTTGATCTATTCTGAGTTATAACTATTCAACCTAGGACCGTGTGACATTACTTAACGTCCGAACAAGATTCGGGTGTCAACGCCGCACGCGGAGTTGTGTAACGTCACATAGAGATTGATATCGCGACCCTATACATTTTCGTGCTTGCATTATCAAGTACGTCATACCATAGGACACTTGACACTGTTCATGAGACAGAATCTTCCTGAGATATTCATGGTGATTCTGTATAGGATACAAGATTCGTGACTTATACTTAATACATATGCATAGATATCATTATGAATTGCTGCATTAGATATGATCTTGCGTGTCATGGACATGAGACGTGTGATTACATTGGGTGGGGAGAGACACACAGGCTACATGTTGATTATATATATAAAATCCTTATTATTGCGGTGCTCAAGACTCTACACCCGAGCTTGGCCCATTACGTGATATCACTGCTACCGGCTCCCCGACACAGAGCTTGTAGCGGTTTCAGCCTGAGTTCTAGTGATGCTCTCAACTTGCATATCACTTAGCTGGTTACATAGTTTACCCTATTAATTCATTTATTATTGTACTGCATTTATTTTGGCTTGAGTTATTCTTTTACCTTGCTATGTCCCCTGAGGACCTGGAATCCGGATTATGTTCCCAGGTTTAGCAGAGGAGATCTACCCCGAAGTGTACGGGACAGGAGCAAACATTGGAGCAGTACCAGAACCCGATGACGAGGTGATCGCCGATGATTTATCCTGAGTATCTGCTTATCTATACTCAGTTATTTCTGTTGTTTCCTGTTTATTGAACGGATGTATCAAACTTATTATCGGGTTTTTCCCCGAGATATGTTTTATTGAGAATTGATGTTGCTTTATATTCCATATTGATCGTATTTATTTCTGTGGATGAGATTAGTATCATAGACCCTTACTGTTGTTTTACAACTTAAGTACACCATGATGGGTTCATTAAATTGGGTTTGCCCATCGGTGTGTGCTGCTGACCATTGCCACGTGTCTAGTCCCTCGGTATTTTGGGACTGGGGCATGACACATGATACACTTTAATGAGAAAGTGAAGCGTCGTAACCCATCGACTATGCCTCATATTCAACTTGTGGGAATCATTGATGTACTTAAGAGCTTCATGATCTGAATGGTAGTTAACCTTGCCTCCAGTTATCCAGTTATCACGTTACAATAAATAATGCTGCCAATGTCGAAGTGCCTGGCGTAGAACTCTATATCGTAGGTTTGGTAGTTAACCTTGGCTCCATTCAGCTTTTCGCCGAAGAGAGCCACAGGCTTGCCCTCTTGTCTGAGTACACCACCTATACCAATGCCCGATATATCAAAAGCAACTTCGAACACCTTTTCGGAGTCTGGTACAGCAAATACTTGAGCGGTTGTAAGTTTCTCTTTGATGACCATGAATGCTCTTTCTGCTTCTTCGTCCCAGTGAAAAGGAACACTAGTCTTCAATTAATCTGTGATTGGGACAACAAGGTTGCTGAAATTGCGAAGAAATCCATGGTAGAAAGAAGCAAGTTTCATGAACGCTTTGGACCTTACGAATGTTGCGAGGTGTAGGCCAATCCCAAATTGCTTGCACATCTGATTCGTCTGTACGTATGCCTTTCTTAGAGATGATGAACCCCATGAACATGACTTCATCAACCATGAAATGACACTTCTTAGGATGGGCATACAATTGCCATTGTCTCAATGACTCCGACACTTATTGTAGATCGTGAAGGTGAGATTCATAGGAAAAACTATAAATTAGAATGTCATCAAAGTAGACGACAACGCACTTCTAATAAATGGTTGTAAAGTATGGTTCATGACTCTCATGAAGGTGTTGGGAGCGTTAAACAATCCGAATGACATCACCAACTATTTGCATTTTGCATCTTGAATGCAGTCATCTATTCTTCACCAGGACGGATGTTTATCTGATGACATCCACTCTTCAAGCCGATCTTTGAAAATAGCTTAGCCCCGACAAGTTGGTCCAACATGTTGTCTAGTTGAGTTATTGGGAAGCGATACCTCATGATGATTTTGTTGATTGTTCGACTGTTGATGCACATTTGCCCGGTTCCTTAGGAGTGAGCAAGGTTGATACTGCATACAGGCTCTTGCTGGGATGAAGAACCCCTTCTCCTACAAACTCTCACTTGTCACTTTAGTTCATGGTGCTTGTTCGGCCTCATGCGATATGCTGATCTATTAGGAAGGAGCACAAGTTCGATGTGGTGTTGGATTCCTCACAAAGGTGCAAGACTCACTGGAAGGTCTATAGTGAGCACGTCAACATATTCCTCCAGTAGAGATCTAACTATTTCTGGGATAACTGGATCTCCTGTACCAATCTCTGATGTTACAAAGGCATAAACAACCCCAGTCTCCAGTCTCCTGTGCTGCTTTGTCAAAAGGTTTAGCCTCGTTAATGGGAAACACCATCTAAAGGAGGCTCATGTCTTTTGTGGATTCGGCCTTAGGCTTGGGCTTGACCCCTCCTTTTATGGGAAGGAGAACAAGCTTCTTTTTGTCCTTCTAGAAAGTATGGGAGTTCCTTCGTCCATCGTGTATCGTCTTCGTATCGAACTGCCACAATCATTCAAGTAATAGGTACCAAGCATCGATAGCGACAACGTCACACAATTCTTTGTCAAAGTACCTGTTTCCAAGAGAAAAAGCAACCAAACATCGTGAGTCCACCATTACCTGGCTGCCCTTCTTGGGCCATGTCAACTTGTAAGGTCGAGGGTGCTTCTCAGTCTTCATATTGAGCTTCGATACAACACCAATAGATATGATGTTCTCACAGCTTGCTCCATCGATTATCATAGTACAAACTTTATCTCTGATGGTGTTAGGTTGTGTGGAAAATGTTGTTAGGCAACAAATCTTCTGGATCTTGTTAAGGTGTCAAAAGAGCCCTTTGGACGACAAGTGCACTCGGTGACCCGTTACCTTCTAGCAATGTTTCCTCCTCATACCCTATCTCCTCATCATAGATGGGTTCTTGATCATCTTCAATTGGAAGTTGCTTTCGTCTCCTCTGTTTGTACAACTGCTTGGGTTCCTGTAGTCTCTTGTGCTCATGACAGTTGTAGTAGCATGTATTTGTACTAACACCATAGGTTGGTAGGGTGGTTCTAGTCTCCATAGGAGCATTAGATGGGGCAACAACATCCTAGCTTGTCCTGGTCCTGTTTGATGATGACAAATTTTGGTTATCATTGCGAAATTTGACCTATATTGACTTCGTGACTGTTCTCTCTACCAACAAAGCTTGGTTGAGACGCCATGGAGAGGGTGTACAATAGATGTAGTAGCAACACATCTTGAATCAATTGTTGGAGGCCCCAGAGATAGCGGCCCGCCAATTGTTCCTCTGCCTCCGTTAGAACATTGTGGGCAATCAACAAGTGTAACTCTTTTGTGTAAGTGTCTACAGAGTTAGTTCCTTGGCGCAATTGTTGCAATCACTAGTACATAGACTGGGTGTAGTTGACCCGAAGAAAATCCTTCAAATGTTCTTTCATCTTTGTCCAATATGTGATTTTGGACTTGCCTTGTCTATCATGGACGCGACACTTGTTCCCACAATGCCGAGGCACATCCTTGAAGTTTAATGGCAACGAAAGATCCTCGAAGTTTAATGGCAACGAGTTTCACCTTCTTCTCCACTCAGTCCACTGATACATCTTTGTAATCGAAGATCCGCTCCACCGTTTGGAGCCAATCCATGAATTCCTTCGGTTGAATCCTCCCATTAACAAAGTTATCAAAGGCACGTCTCTGTCAGAACAAGTGAAATGAGGTGCCCTTTGTGAGGCGTGCGCCTCAGTCAGCCTCATAACAAGGCTTATGCCTAGCTGAGCCATGCCTCATTCATATGTTGCTTTATGTTTCCTTTTATATATTGTTTTATTAATCAATTTTTCCCCCTCTGAGTAGGATGGATCTAAACAGTTAATATCTCTTGGAAACTCAAAAGTTTCTTAAGACCAAAAGGGCAAAAGGAAAATAGCTCTAAACTCAACATAGATTGTATATCTATTTTGTTGTGTTCTAGTGTATTTTAGAGTGTATATCCGTGTCTGATGCATGTGCCCGACAAGACATAGATACAACATGGCTTTTAG
Organism: Iris macrosiphon; assembly: GCA_036927795.1. Lineage (NCBI taxonomy): Eukaryota > Viridiplantae > Streptophyta > Magnoliopsida > Asparagales > Iridaceae > Iris > Iris macrosiphon. Next base: position 12,860,689 of record JAYESA010000011.1, read on the forward strand.
AGTTATTGTTTCTTAGCAGTTAGCAGCTTGGTAGATCAAAAGGAAAAAAAGCCCACATGATTTATAGTCATGTGCGATAATGAGTCTAGCACATCCACTTTTAGTATCTATTACATATCCGTGTCTGATGTATGAGGCTCGCGCCTTTGCTTTGCGCTTTATGTCTCGACCTTTTACACCCTTTGCACCGTGGTGCACCTTCCACCTTTAATAACTTTGCCCATGAAATTTTTGGAAGATCCACCTTAATGCGATGCCAGAAATGATCGAGGATTGCGTTATGGATCTCTTTGACGAAAACAATCAAAATTTATTTTTTTGCCTCGGAGTCAGACTCAAAAGTGTTCTGACCATGACTCTCGAGCACAAGCGCATGTTTCCGTGCTCAAGAGACGTGATCAAAGATTGGAAACAAATTTTATTGAACTCAGCTTCAAACTAGATTACAAAGAGAATGTAAATACAACGACGTGATGAAAAGTCCGATATTCTGGGGAAGTGGGACGGTGGAGGTCGGATCAGAGCGATCCCTTTACTTCGTTGACTATCAGACACGGCTACGAGATGGGAAATGTAGCAAGGGAGACGGGCAGGAGCTTGGTGTCGAGGCTGCTGTTCTGCTGTCGCGTTGGCCGTCATTTGAAAAGTTGCGAAGTGCCAAGTATTTATAGAAGGATGATCGTCCGGTCATTGTCGTTGAGTGGGGAGCTTCAATAGGCGTGATCGTGGTCTGTTCTGGAGAGTGCGTGGTCCACGTTCCAACGTGTCCAGTAGGGATCATGGCCCTAGAAAGGAGCGCTTTCCTCTGGAGATGCCAGGTAACTTGCGGTTGGTTCAATTATGTCACGTCAGAGTCGTGGGAGAAAGATGGTGGCCGACGGTTGGCAAACAGTTGTCCATGTACACAATTAAGCATGAACTCTTGGCGGAGAAGTGGTGGTCGTGGGAGAGTGGATAAAACCACCTCCTCACGTCATCAGTTGTTTGACAAAAGTCGTGGGAGTTGAGGAGTCGTGACATAGAAGACATGATGTTGTGGAGGCGTGGGACGAGGACTTTGTGGAGACGTGGCGTCGTGGGAGTCGCAAAACGAGGACTCCGCTTCAGATGTTCCACTAGGACAGGTGGAAGGCGTCAGACCCATTTTCTGCGGATGGAAGACCCGTGGAATTAAGCTTACATTGGAAGAAAGAAAATCCCGTGGGATGGCTGACGTGGCCTAATGATGGGCAGTTTGCTTGAGATGACACGTCGCCTGCAACACATGGTGATTTGATGGCCTGTCACGTGGAGGTGACGTGCTAGGCTTTTTTTCCGTCTTCCGCTGGAGGATGTTTGCTTGAGTCTTCCGCGGAGATGACGTAGCTTGAGTTTTTCGCGGGTGTTGTGGCTTTGAGTCTTTCGCTGGAGTCTTACGGACTGGGCCTTTCGCGGGGATCTCTTAGAGTTGCTTTTCCGCTGGCATGAGATATGCTCTTGAAGATTTTTTATGCTTCTATAGAACCCCCTTGTTTTTCGAAGAGATCTTCAAAAATAATTTGAATAATAGAAGCATGGTCAGCCTTGAGTATAGATCCTGAGCGGAGGAGGCGATGGTCAGAGACTTTGGCGGAGAAGAATGTATTGGCAGAGTACCGTTTCATGGAGAGAACAACTTAGGGGACCCTGTTGAATGACTTGGAAGAAGTATGTTGTGTCTTGCTTGGAGGGAGATAACCCGAAGTCTTGATATAACGTGACTGACAGTAGCTTGTAAACTAATATTTGGCGCTTCGATTGATGTCTTTGGGGGAATCACAGCATCTGGTTGGGTGCACTTTGGATTTGACGTGCATCCGTTTAAGTTATCGAGGTTCATCATGAGGAGTTGCCTAATTCCGAGTCTTTTCATACGCCAGTCGGAGTTTGTTTGCTTCCCCATGCATTGCCTCGAGGAGGTGAATCGCCATCATCTCCGTATAAGTATAGGAACTCTAGTCAAGAGTACTCCAAACTTTCGTCATGGCTTCTAAAAGAGTCTGTCGTGGTCCTCAACGTTCCACTGGTGTACCCAATCCTGCAGTTTCTTTTGTACGTCCTACAACCGTTGGGCCTTCCCTTGTTACTCTGGAGCAAATTGTCACAATTGTCTGCCTCGGTGTCCTTTGATATTCTGAGGAGGGCACTGGACGACCTCAAGGTAACCATGGCCCAACGCTTTCTTGACGTGGTTGGTTTGACGCTAGAAGAAATCACCATGCCACCGACCATGATGCCAAGTCCTAATTTTCTCGGCCAAAATGAGAGGGAGGCACAACTAGGGCGGGACATCATCCGCCGCTGTCTTCATGCTTCGGGTGTTTGCTCCCTGCAAAACATAGCCAGGGTTTTTCGTGACTCCCCTGCCTGCCCTTCCAGTAGTCTTCGCTCTGCCAAATGTGTTTTGTTTCTTTGTATTCTTTTCCCCCTCCTTTTTATTGTAATCCTCCTTAGAACTCAATGAGATGTCCTATTATGCTTTGACTCTGTGATGAATTTTTTTTTGGAACCGGTTTGCCGTAGCGGATATTTCGTAGCGCGGTAGTATGAAATGTGTGTTTATACGAGGATGGTTGCACACAATCTTAGATGTTTTCAAAGGCCTAGTATAGCGAAGGTAAGTTAGGTATGAGGATTTTTGTTGTGTCAGCTGTCCAGAGGTAATAATGGACTTAAACAACTCTTAAGTGGATACCTGGAAAGAAAGAATAGGGTCTATATGCCATGTCTGAAGGAGACTGTGAAAATTCAGGACTATCAAAGGTAATGTGGACGTGATAATTATGTTGCTCCTTGAAGTCATGAGGAATCTGTGTCATTTTGACGAACATGGTATGAAGGTGACCGTTCAGAGGTGATGTGGACGTGATGGTATGTAGGGATTAGCCATCCTTTTGAAGGAGGGGATGCCATTGAAAGATGGCGTAGGACAGATGCCCATAACATGTCGAGTGAGCAAAAGTGTGTTTACGAGGTCATACTGGTCGCGAATGGACGAAAAGTTTTGATGATGGATGCGATGACCTGATAGGGTCACGCGTAATACCTTTTCAGAAATATGCCGATGATATACATCATGAGTAGGTCGCCGTCCATGTTAGCTAGACGGTAGGCACCGTTTGAAAATACTGATTATATGACAAAGGGCCCTTCCCATTTGGTCTAGTATTTTTTCTTGCTCTTGTGAGTCACAACCATGAACCTTTTTATCGCGAGGACTAAGTCACCAACTTGGAATGTTTTTTCTTTGACCCTTTTGTTGAAGGCTGTAAAAATTCGTGCTTGGTACAATTCTATCCGTTGTTGTGACTGTAGTTGTTTTTCGTCGAGTGCGTCTAACTCCCGTAAGCATTGTCGGTCATTTTCTTCGGTGTTCATCTTGGCAGCTAAAGCCGTTTGTAGCAATAGATTCTGAATCTCTAGCGGAATGACGACTTCACTTCCGTATACTAAGGAGTAAGGTGTATTGCCTGTTGGCGTTCATACTGTGGTACGGTAAGTCCACGAACATTTCGCGAGCTTCTCGTTCCAATCCCGTTTGTTGGACGAGACAAATTTCTTTAGCAGCCTGATGATTGTTTCGTTGAAGGCTTCCGCCAGCCCATTCGCTACCGGGTTGTAAGCTGTCGAGGCGATACTTTGAATTTTAAACTTGTCACAAAATCGATGAAAGGTTTGGCTCACGAACTGGGGTCAATTATTATGGACAATCCGCTGAGGGACCTCTAAACGGTATATTACGTAGTGTTTTGAGGAAGTTGACGACGTTCGATGTCTTTACTTCGACTAAGGGTATGACTTCAGACCATTTGGAGAAATAGTCGGATGCTGCAAGAATGAACCGACGTCCCTTTACCGATGGTGGGCTAATGGGGCCCACGATATCCATGCCCCAGGTTTCAAAAGACTAAAAGGTGGCATTTGGATATAGTAGTTCTGACGGTTGATGAATGAAGTCCGCGTGAAACTAGCACACTTTACATCTCTTCACGTACTTCGTAGTATCCGCTGACATTGTAGGCCAGTAGTAAGCCATACGTCGAAGACGGTCCTGCAGTTTAGGACCAGGCTGGTGTGTGTTGCACACACCGTCATGTGCTTCCTTAAGAACTTCCTTTGCCTGTTCATCCGACAAGCACCAGAGTAAAACTCCTTCATAAGATCGTCGGTAGAGCGCCTTGGTAACATAGTCACAATAAAATTGTAATGACCGTTTCTTGATGGATGCTACCTCTTTGGGATTGCCAGACATAATTCCATTTAGAACGAAATCTATGAAAGGGAAACTCTAATCACGTGGCGTAAACCTCATCTTTGTTGAGTATGTTTGCTGAATCTCCATGCTGTTCTTGATGTTGAACATCTCACTACTTGATATTGTCATACAGTCTCGGTTGGGGGTGGCGAGTAGAGCAACTAACCGTGCGAGTGCATCAACTTCCGTATTCTGCAACCGATGCATATGATCGATGTAAAATTCTTTGAATCCTTGGGCGATATTCAGGGCAGCTTGATGATAAGGTAGCAAGTCTTCATGCCGGACCTCGTATTCTCCTCGGACGGCTCGCGATTAATTTGGAATCCCCGTAGGCTTCCAGGTACTCAATCTCCAGTTGTTGGGCGAGTTGCAGGCCGATCAACATGGCGTCGTATTCCCCTGCATTGTTGGAGCAAGGTTCTGTCAGTGAGTAAGCTTTATGAATGACCCGATTGTCTGGAGATATGCGTATAATTCCAACTCCCGCTTCGATTTGTCCTTTTGGTCATGTCGTGGACGCACCGTCAAAGAATAATCGTTATACGAGTTCGCTAGTAGTCGAGTTAGCTTCCAGCACTTTATCCGGTATATCTTCGTATAACTTGGACCCTTCAGGGACTGGGTGCGCAGCTAGAAAGTTTGTTAATGCTTGGTTTTTGATGGCCTTTTGTGGAACGAACACCGTATCGTATTGTGAGAGCAGTATGGCCGATGTCGCGAGTCGAGCGTTTGGTGCGCTAGGCTTAGTCATAAGTACTCAGAGGGGGTTAACTCGAGAGACGACGTGGATGGTCTGACCTGTCACATAATATCGTATTTTCTTGATGTCGAAGACCAAAGCGATACTCCTTCTCGACCGGATTATATCGATGTTCGACTCCTATCATCAACTGGTTGAGATAGTAAATGGCTTGTTCGTGCCCTTCCTCGTTCTTTTGAGTCAGTAATGCTCCTAGGTAATGATCCATGGCGCGCACGTATAAGAAAAATGGCTTCCCATGACTGGCACAGTCAATACTGGTAGGCTGGTAGGATACTCCTTAATGTCTTCAAAAGATTGATGGCATGCTTCATCCCATATGAAAGAGACGCCCTTCTTCATTAGCCTAGTAAACGGCTGACATCGACATGATAAATTGGCGATGAACCTGCGAAGATAGGCTAGCCGTCCTTGTAAATCTCGCAGTTCTCTGAGGTTCTTTGGCGGCTGCATATCTAATATTGCTCTGATTTTATCGGGATCGTGGTGGATTCCCTTGGACGTGATCACGAATCCTAGGAACTTGTCGCTGGCGACCCCTAGAAATGACTTTGTCGGGTTCATCCGGAGTTGATGTGCACGCATTAACTCGAATATCGTCTTCAAGTCCTGTAAGTGATCTCTTTCATGGCGGCTTTTAATGGTGATATCGTCTACATAGCATTCCACCGTTTTTCTTAGATGCTTTCGGAAGATCATGCTCATAGCGCGCTGGTATGTTGCCCCGACGTTTTTCAAGCCAAAGGGCATTATAGTGTAACAGTACACTCCCATGGACGTGCGGAACAAAATATACTTCTCGTCATCTGGATGCATCTTGATTTGGTTATATCCGGAAAACCTATCCATAAAGAACATCCGCTCGTAACCGTAGGTGTTATCGATCATGACGTCCGTAATTCAGGCATGCAATATTGAGATCGCGGAAATCAATACATTTACAAATTTTACCATTTTTTCCAGTAACGATACAACATTAGCGATCCAATCATGATGTTCTTCCATGATGAATCTGTAGTCGATAAGCTTCTTAACTTCAGCTTCATTGGCTTCCATGACATCGGGACGAAAGCGCCTATGCTGTTGCTTCACCGGTTTGATGTGTGGTTGGATGTTTAGCTGATGCACTGCTATTTGTGGGTCGAGCGAGGCCTGGCATGTCTTTATAGATCCAGACGAATACGTCAACATATTCTCGGACAGGGGCGATCAAGTCTCTACGCTCATCCTCTGCTAAACTCAAGTCTCTACGCTCATCCTCTGCTAAACTCTTTCTGATGAATATAGGTCTTGGGCGTCCCTTTCTTCTCCGAGATCTACTTGGACACTTTGTCTTCAGTGGGAGATTCTTTTATGTCAGCATGGTAGGACACTTCATCTTCTGCTAAACTCTTGCTATTCGAGTTGCTGTTAAGTTCTTAGCTATATAGAGGGTTTTGCAATAGATCTATGAAGGCCAGTTAGTGAGTTTGTTGGGCCTATTGTTTAGTCACGTAACTTAAACTCATACAACAAGGAGTAACCACCCAAGTTCCTAAGAAGAATCACATTCAGCTGATTAAAATGCAAAATAAGTTAGGGATTCCAATGAAATCACAGTTGACAAGGAATTTTTAATGATGTATGGATAGTGGATACAGAAAAGTTCGAAGGAGGGTAATCTCCATCTAGTCAATAGGGAAAAACTTATTGAATAAATTGGGAATTTAACCAAAGAGGGACCAAGGCCTGCTTTATCTATCAATATGAAGACTATACCCAAAGTCAATACACGTCTCCATCCAAAGTTAAGCATTTACTAACATGTATTCCACCTATTCAAATGGTGTACAGATTTGTCAGGCGTAAACCAAAACAATATCATCAGAAACTGGTGAAAACAGGAACCATAATGTTTGGAAACTTACTCAAACCTTACTTGTTCAATGAGCTATATCAGGTGAAATGCTTGTATTATGCTACCTTGTTTCTTTTATCTACAGATAAGAATATTTTGGTCAAGTGATGCATTCATGCAGATTTAGACTTATGTTTGAATATGGCTTTTCTGAATCTTAAACATGGTTATGAATTGTTCATTAGTGATCTCAATCACAGTAAAAATTATAATTTGAGTGATGAAGCTTAAATATAAGATATGTCCATTTTAGTTCAACAATAATTTGCTTCCTTTGCATGAGAAGGCCCTTTCTTATATTAATTAAAGAACATGCCACATTATACACATGGGCTTGAAGTTTCGTGTGTGTGTGCGCGCGTGTCTGCGTGTGTGTGTTTTTATTTATATTTATTTGTTGTATCTCCATTTTGTCATAGACACTGTTAAGACTTGGTCTTGTGAATGTGTAGGATTATTGGGGGCAGTGAGCATGAGTACTGTGGTCTTGCAAAATTGGATGATTAATTGGTGTCGGGATATCTTATATCATTAGTAAGCATTCAATTGACACTCAATTGGGAACATATTCTCACATCTTGGTCCCTTTTTAGTAATTTCTTATTATTTCCAACAACAAAGTAGTTGTTTAAATAAAAGGTGCAAAGTGCCTCTCCCCTCTAAATAGGCTTAGTAGCAAAAAAAGGTTATGAGTGAACCACACAAACTTCATTATTTGGCTTGCCACTCTAGGTGGTGAAAATTTCTGCGCAGGATATGTAGAGAGACGGTCTCTTAATCAGACTTCTTTTAGATCATTCATATTATGTCAGTTGCTGTGGTCAGCTCTTGATAAGCTCTGAATCGTTTGTGTTAATGAAATTGTAAATAGGAACATGGTTGTCAAAGTCCTTGCCTAAGGAATCTTTTTTAGTAGTACAGATGCATGCCTCGATCAATCCATGCACACTTCTATACCACACATACAAAAGTAGGCATTTTTTACTTCACTTTTGAAATTTTCATTTTGGACTATTTTATATTTGTGAGTCTTAAGTTAGGTGCAACTGAAGCAGTGGACCCATTATTCAGTAACCCATGCTGTATTGTTATCTCGGGCCATGCAAACGTCAATAGATTAACGCACATTTGAGAGAGCTTGTGTTAGAAATTCGTTTGTAAATATGTTTCTTGTGTTTGCTTTTTTAATTTTTGGCAAACTTGTTGATATGTTCAGCTTCAGTTTCTTTTTGGTCTTTTATTACAAGCCTTTGGTTCTACCTTTCTTGTTCTTTTCTTATCATTTGCAGGTGTTCAGAAGCAGAATGAGCAACGCTGCGAACAAGAAATAGAGGATATAATGCAAGGAGTTGAGTCTGGCAGCATTACACCTGATACATCACATATACTATTTTCTGATGAGGCGCTTGATGAACAGAAGCATTCTATCCGGATTGCTGATGAAAAATTGGCTTTGGCCAACAAGTCCTATGATTTGGTATAAAGTTTACCACTTGTTATTGAACTTTATGAAATGCTAACTTTGAATAAAGCTACCTAAAATGTTTATGTTATGAGGTTTTATATTAAATAAAATTAAAGATTGACATGATGAATGTAAAATCACACAGAAATCACGGCAAGCTCATATTTAAGGTTGCTAAACACCATCTTTTGACATCCTTTGTTGGTTAGTTTTTTTCCGTTCAATTTCTTTTGCCGAATGTAAACTCGCACATAAATAACGATAGATAAGTTTTTTTTTTTTCATTTACATGCTTTTACAACCTTAATATGCTTTTACATCCTTGTTGGTTAGTCTTTTTTGTTCAATTTCTTTTGCCGAATTGATTTGGAAAGAGACCCTCGTTGTCAGTATCGGTATCAGTTGGTATCAGATCGGGACATGCCAAACTGTATCGGTATCGGCCATATCGGATCGGTGTTGGCCGATACTGCTTGGTTCTACCACAAAATTGAATGTTTACTGAATGTGTTGTACTTGTGTAAATGTGCATTGAACTTTCCCTTCTCTAATAAATCAGGTTCCTAGTTTTCATTTGTTTGCTGGATAATTATACAACATCAAAGCTTTATCCCAATTTTTTGGTTCGGCTATTTGAATCCTTTCCTTCCATCGAGTGTTGAAGGCCATGCCCTTTGTAACATTAGCAAAATCCATGTCCTTTGTACAGCCTCACCAAGTTCATTTTGGCCTACCCCTTCTTCTTTGCTTCTAGAGCTCCTTTTCTAATATCCTGTTGTTCTTCCTAACCAGCGTGTGCTTGGTAATTATAAATCATGATTATTGTTCAATGTTTATATATATATATATATATATATATATATATATATATATATATATATATATATGCATTGGAAAAAGAAGGCACGACACACACACACGTGCCAAGCATTCCTAGCCCAAGTGGTAGGACCGTAGGAGTAGGATGTATCCCCCCCAAAGGTCTTGGGTTCAAGCCATGGGAGAAGCATTTAATTACCCATGTGGTAGTGGAAATTAAATGGCTCATCCATGGTGCTGACCAGGTGTGGGCCAGGTGGGCTGGAGCGGGCCGGGTTTGTAGGTCTACGGGCCGGGTTGTAGGCCACACGACACAAAGCGTTAGGTACTATGCCGTCTTTGGTTTTCTGTCCATACAATAATACTTGTTGATTCCCAGATGTTTCCACTACAATGGAGAAAGATGTCATAGGCAAGAAGATTTATTAAATTTGTCAACTTATAAGAGTATTACCTCAGGAAGAAATAAATGAAAATTCTTTTGGCAAGTTAAATGCTGACTGGTTTTCTACTTGTTAAATTCTATTAGTCTATATTGTTTCGTTGGTTATATCGTTCACATGCGTCTTCTTGTGATGAGTTTCTGTAATCCTAGCACGGAGACTCCAAAATGCTTACTACGTTTGTGTATGGATATGATATGGACGCGCTAGGACATGCCAAAATTGGTTCCCTGTCCATGTTGCCATGGCCATATCATACTGTCATATTTGTGCCTATTCAACATAGCTGTAATCGGTGCATTTAACATACGACTGGATTATCCAACCACTTGAAACCAGTTTGATACAACTTTTTGTCTCTCATCTTGATGTTCTTGAATATGTTTCTTACTGCAGGTGGATGCACATATTCAACAGCTTGATAGTTATTTGAGAAAACTTGAAGAGCTACGGAGAGGTAATTCAATCATGATTCTTCACAATTGGTTTTAATGCACACATTTAGCTTGAATTGAAATTAGCTCATCATTGGGAAGAATGAAGCGCTTCACCTTTTCTTTTAAGGTCTCAGTAACGGTTTCTTATGTTTGCAAACAGAAAGAGAACTCACTGCCAGCGTAGGAAGCAGTGGTTTGAATGCTGACGACAACAGTGGATATGGAAGAGCTAGAGAAAGTGGCAGAGGCAGGCGTAAGAAGTACGTCTCTGCATTCTACTTTTAGTCTTTTTACAGTAACTTCAGTTTGGTTTACTTGCTCATATTTTGGGTTCAGGACTACATACGTACAGCAGCCAAGCATGGATTTGGAACTGCCAGTGGACCCAAACGAACCAACATACTGCATCTGCAACCAAGTTAGCTTTGGAGAGATGGTTGCTTGCGATAACCCTGATGTATGGCCTTCTGATTTCCTTAGTTCTCTGTCTTTACAATTTCGCGACTTTCTCATGCCCCACTATGTTGGGATCAGAAGCGGCAATACCACGCTATGATACCACTTGTTGGGCGTGCAAAAGTGTTGCAACCCACCTGAGATAACCAACCAATCTGACGAACACCAAGCACAGATAAAGACAACGTATATGGCGGTGACTACGTCACCTAGACAAATTCCAATCTATAACTCATATGAAATTACAAGATTGACAAGAATCAATATTGAACCATTTGTTCTAATAGGTGTTTCATTCTTTGGCAGTGCAAGATCGAGTGGTTCCATTTTATCTGTGTTGGCTTGAAGGAACATCCGAAAGGGAAATGGTACTGCCCTACCTGTGTCGGGATACCTAAGCGTCGCAAAGGTAAATGAATGTGAGGTTTCCTGCCAATAGTTGGTGTCAGTGGTGAAGCTGTCAAGGTTGAAAAACTTATCAGCAAGAATTACACCAAGAATACACCCCCTGGCTCTTGCACTTTCTCTTATGTTCCCCGTACTTGACTACTGCCTGAATGATAAGATGTAGCCCGACCTGATAGTTGCAGGTTTCCGTTTGGTTAGAATCTAACCCACCACTTTCCTGAATGATAATTTATTGTGCCGATTTGGGTTGCTTCTTTGTATACTTTTGGAAAGAGCTGTTCGGTGAAACTAACTGATTTTTTGCCTTTTATTCTGATAAACTAGCTTTGTTACTTCCCTCTTGGCTCAGTAGTGTGTGATGGCTTTAGCTATAATGTTATTCTTACCTCCAAAATGTCTCTAAATCATCTTCTTATGTGCCAATTGACATGATGGTTAATGTGGTAGATAGTATGATAACATTTAAAATTAATATTAAAATTATATTAACATTAATATTAAAGGTTTTTTGGGTAGTTAATTTTGGCTTTGATAAAGGTACTACAAAAAAGACTCAGGACAGTCCAAATTTTTATTATTGATAATTACAAGTTTACCACTCACAAAAATTATTCGTCGGGCTGTTCACTTCCAATTGATTTTTTTTATAATCAGGACTGTCATTGAAAGAGGACTGTCAAAATTTTGACAGTCCTAAAAAAATATGTTAATTTTTTAGGACTGTAAAATTTTTGATAGTCCTTCCAATTGGTAGGACTGTCAAAATTTTGACAGTCCGGAGGGGAGGGCTACGCGAGGTGACACGAGGACGGAGCTGTGTGGAGGCCATAAGGGGGGGGGGGGGTATGGGACGAGACGGAGGAGCGGGAGGAGGCGGAGGAGCGGGAGGTGAAGGCACTCATGGGGGCGACGACGAGGTGTAGGTGCACGCACACTCCTCCGTTGCTGTTGCTGCTGTTGCCGTCGTCGGTGCGAGGCGTAGCCACAGCCCCTCTGAGCGCATGCCTCTGCCGCGCGTAGACCCACGCACTGCTTTTTCATCGCCTTCGTGACGTAGCCGACGGGAAGGTGCTTGAGGTGCGGCTCGGCGGCGGCGACACAGTCGATGGCGAGGTCAACGACGCGGAGAGGCGGAAAATCGCGAGAGGAGGGAGGAGGAAGGCCGGAGGGGGGCGGGGGTGGGGGAGGAGCAGGAGGAGGGAGGTGAAGAGGGTGGGCAGTTCTAGTAAAATTTGGGCTTGTTTGAGTAAAATTTTTTCCTAACTGGACTAGAATCAATACTGGACTAGCTCCGAGTCATTTTTGTAGTGCTTTTTATCAAGAGCCTTAATTTTTTGGGTTAAAATTTGTATGTCAGTTTCCATGTTGCTACATAATGCTATTTAACATGTCATGTCCGCTGTCATATAAGAATGAATGATTTGGAGACACTTTAGAGGTACGAATAACATTACTCATTAATTAACAATCAACAACTTATCAAGACTGGATAACAAGGGTTGACCGATGGAGTCCGGTTGAGAGGATATAGAACATAGTCGGATAACCATTTGCCAAATGTTTACTTAATACAGGATGGAAAAAATGTAGAAAATAATTTAATTCTACGGAATTATTTTAACAGAAAATTTTCTAAAGAAATTTTCTTATGGAAAATTTAATTTAGGTGTTTGATTGTAATTAATTTTCTTGAATTTTTTTTTTTATGGGTTGAATAAATTTTATTTTTCACCATTTTATAAGAAAATAGAAAAAAAATGATAGTTTTTGAAAAATAATTCAACAAAAAATATAAGCTATTAAATATTATATTTGGAACGTGCCCTTACAGCATCAATATCCTCTATGGCGGGAAGCTCTCGTAGAATAATTGAGTCTACTGTTGCCAGATCCTGATGCTCTAAACCATGCAGTATTTCCACCAAACCATCTTTTGTAGCCGAACAAAAAAAAAAAAGATCTTCTATCATATTGGAAACTGCAGTTAACTGGAAGAACAAAGTACTGAGATAATTATAGAGCTCAAAGATGCACAAGTTTACAACTTATATCTTGTGCTGTAATCTGAATAGTCATAAGATAACATGCCAAAATTCTAGGTTGATTCAATCAGTTTAGCTATATATGCCATGCATTAAGTTGAACTATTTCTGAAAAATAAAGTTCCAAATATTGCTGGAAAAATAAGTTTCAAGCCAAGTCTAAGGTCTATAAACTAACATATTTCTTTCATATTTTTTTATGGGTGAGCATTCGATTTATTCAGCTTCAATCGACCAAAGTAGTCAAAACCGAATAAATCAAAAATTTAAAAAATCTAATCCGAAATCGACCCAAACCAAATAATTGATTCGGTTTTTTCAGTTAGAATATTTATATCGTTTAATGGATCGAATACAAAATTATAATTATGGTTAAATTATATTACAAATTATTATTTTTATACAAATATTTATTGTACTTCAAAGTTGTGTCTAAAGTTGGACTATTTGTTAAATTATTAAAATTTGGCTTTAAAACACATATATAGAATTGTTGTTTCAAAATATACACATTTTTAATCATAAAATATACATCTAACTTAGGATATTTACATAATTGTATAAGTCTTTTTTAGATGCCCGACGTAATGCTCGAGACTTTGTGCATGGTGTGTTGCATGCCTTTTGGGCTCACTGCCCCAAACTCTCACCATTTATAAATTGAAGGAATAATATGCCCCCGTGGCTCGATCCACTAATCTTCTTCCACCCAATCAAGACTCTTATGTCTCTCATCGATAACCACAAAGGTCAATCGAGTTCGACGCATAATAAGTACTATTTTGGTTTTCGATTTTTAACCAAAATTAAAATCCAAAACCGAAACTAAATAAGAAAATTTTAGTATCTTCAAAACCAAAGTCGAATTTCTGATTCGATCCACTGATCTTCCGTCATCCAGATATGACTCTTATGCCTCTCCTCGATAACCACAATGGACGCTCGAGTTCGGCGCATAATAAGTATTATTCAATTTTTGATTTTTAACCAAAATTAAAATCCAAAACCGAAACTAAATAAGAAATTTTAGCATCATAAAAATGAAAATCGTCTTCCTTCTTTTTTTTTTTTATTATTATTATTTTTTTAAAATCAAATCTTTTATTAGATTCCGTTCAGCACACCTACAGACAGACATACTGGAGTTGGCTTCCTCCCAAACAGACCACAACAGCACTACCTATATCCATCTGTTCTGTTCTTTTCTGTTCTCCAAACTTCTAGTGCTCTGAAGCAGGTTACTTGCTACTCATTTTCTTCTTTCCTCCCCACAATTTTCAAGCTATTATAATCCTTGCATGTAGGATCTCTTGATCTAGCTAGCTTAACTATGAAGAGTTTGTCTTCAACTCTAGCTAGCTAGGACATTCTCACAATGGCTACTCTAATTTCTTCCTCTGTGATCTTTGATTGTGCTAGAGATGAATGAGGAGTATGGTACACGTTTCTTCAGCCCCTTATTGCCTGGTTTCACTAAGAAGCTGGTAACCCCAACCCACCCATCACCTCTCTTTCTCTCTCTCTTCACCTCTCTCCTAATTTATTTGCATTTATTTTTTATTTTTTGTAGTTGGTGCCCCAAGAACTTGCGAAGGATATTGACATGGTTGATACAAGAAAAGTTGCAACTATAGTGACTTCCGGCAAGATATGGCAAGTTGAGTTTTATGAAGAAATGGAAGATTACTACATGGGAGGAAAGGGCTGGGAGAACTTTGTCGAAGCACATGGTTTAAAAGATTACGAGATGTTGGTCTTCCGCTACCGCGGCAACATGGTGTTCAGTTTAAGGATCTTCGACAAGATCACGCATTGCGAGAAGATATATCCTTATGGTTCTCGTAGTATGGGTGCCGGAGAGAGTACGATCCTTTCAGACCATGATATCGACGAAAAGCCCAGTAAGGCAATTGATTCTAAAAAAAAAAAAAAATTATTTTACTCACAGGTTTAACCAAGGACGAAACCAGAAATTCGAACTGAAGTGTGCTAGGTGTGGGATGACTTATATATATATATATATATATATATATAAATCCAAGGACGAAACCAGAAATTCGAACCGAATTGAGCTAGGTGAGGGATGACTCATATATATATATATATATATAAAAGATTTTTTGGGTTGAGCCCTTTACTTTAGGCTGCTATGGCGCGTTTATAGAGCTAGGTGGAGGCTTTGCACCTTGTGGAACTCCTTTCCATTCACTCTTTTCTAAGAGTTCGCCGTGGGAGATTGGTGCTCCTTGAGGTATGCCTTTCCCGGTGGCTTGTTCCCTTATCTGTCTTTTCCATCCAGTGTCCGCACTGTGTCAGAAAATCTTCGTCTTCGATCTCTCTTCGCAACGGAAGTATAATGTTTCTCTCGGCTCATGCGGTCATTGATTCAGTCAGTGGGTCTGTGTTCACTATAAAGCCTTTTTGTGGGGTGGGTTGGAGCCCTCAACCTGGTTCCACCTAAGGGTTTAACTCATACATATTTTTTGAGATAAGACCAATCATTAATGATCGTCTTTCTCCAGGTACACTAGCACCAATACACCACACTCCAACCCTCAAACTCGTTCTTTCCCTTCCTTACTAGTGTTACCACTAGAAGACCACCGCCTTGGTGGTGTTTAACTCATATTGTTAACAACCACATTGGGTTTGGATGCAATGCCGCTTTACCTAAATCTTAGGTCAGGGTTCCTTGATCATTATCCAAGAATTGTAAGGGAATTAGGAGCTTCCTTGTCAAGGGGTTACTTGCTTCCTCATTGTTAACACACAGTTTTATCTTCATTGATTGAGACAGAACCAAAAGGAAATTAAATGAAACTTTTCAATATTCATCCTCAAAATTTTCTTCAAGCACTTACTTTATAATTCCAAATGTTCAGGTGTTGTCAAGAAACCAACTAAATCTTCTTGTAAGAAAAGAAAAGTCCAAGATACTACAATATCGGAGGAGAACATGGCAGAGGGAAATTGCTCTACAAAATTATCCTTTGAGACAACTATCAAGGCTTATCACCTCAGTAGACGGAGGATATTCATGGTACTGTAGCCACAAACTTGAAAAATATTTTTCTAGGCATTTATACTAAAATTTTAGGACGATAAAGTCTTATTGTATCTACCAGATGATAATGATATATGTTCATAAATGTCAATATCTAAGATTTTATTATATTGTAATCAATAGGATCATGATATACCTACTATAGATTGGTAGTTGATTAATTACCTACATAAATATCAATATTCTAGATGCATGATTGTAGGAGATTAATTACCTTACTATAGATTGGTAGGAGATTAACTACATAAATGTCAATATTCTAGATGCATGATTGTAGGAGAAAAATTACCTACTATTGATTAGTAGTTAAACAGTAATACAACCAATCTAGAATAGTTAACTACTAATCAATAGTAGGTAATTTTTCTCCTACAATCATGCATCTGGAATATTGACATTTATGTAGGTAATTAATCTCTTACCAATCTATAGTAGGTAATTAATCTCCTACAATCATGCATCTAGAATATTGATATTTATGTAGGTAATTAATCACCTACCAATCTATAGTAGGTATATCATGATCCTATTGATTACAATATAATAAAATCCTAGATAGTGACAATTTATGAACCGATATCTTGATCACGAAACACTGGAAGGAAAATCAAATGATGTTATTTTTTGAATACTTTTCTTGTTTTACCAAACACGGGAAATGAAACATGACATCAACATCCTCACGAGGAAATTGATTTCCCTCCCAAGAACTAAGATGAGGAGGCCATAGTATGTCTTTCAGAGTTTCTGCGCTATAAAAATCTAAGCATGATTAAACGATGGTACAATGCAGGACATTCCATCTGAATTCCTACAGTATAATTCAGGCCGAGAGCATGGTGAGTTCGTGCTCTGTGATCCCCAGGGCCAAACCTGGCCTATCAGTCTTTCCAAGTGCAAACTGTTCGGAGCTTACGTATCGAAAGGGTGGCTCGAGTTTGCTCGTGGAAACAAACTGAAGGAAGGTGACAGATGCATCTTCGAGTTATTAGCATCGTCACAGAGGAGGAAGAGATTGATCCGATTCAAGATTCTAAGCCAAGTGACCCCAATTCGACAGATTGATCAAACTAGCAAAATGCCGGAATCTGCACCTGAGGACTCTGAATCTCCAGAAGATCGCAATACATCGAAGAAAACTATGACAAGAGGAGCACATCTTGAGATCACCATTACCACTCGTCAGTTGTCTCGTAGTTATTTGGTAAGGCTTCACCGATCTTCTTTATCATTAATCTCTCTCTTTATCACTCACACATAACTAATATATGCAGTACTTACCTATGACATTCCGAGTGGCTACTTGTCTTGAAAAACTGAGCGGCGTAACTCTGATAGACCCAAAGAGTCGACGTTGGTTGTTCGGGATCCGTCACATCCGTAGGTTCAATAGAAGGACAGAAACCCATTTGACAACGAGTTGGCGAAAATTTGCTGTTAGCAACCGATTACAAGGAGGAGACAACTGCATCTTTGAGCTGCTGCCGGAGGAAAACAGTAGCGGCGTTGTGATGCGAGTTCAAATTCTCAGAATAGCGAAACACGACGAATGAAGTCTGGTGCACTAAGTGCAGTTCGTCTTGTTCAACTTTTCTCCTTTGGGACGCTGGAACTTTCTGTTATGTATATGTATCAGTAATTTAGGTTTCAGCAGCTTGGATCCTTTTGCTACTGCAAAGTTTGTATTCAGAGGCTCTGTTCTAAGTTGTTTTGCTTGAACTGAATGTTGTGGTTGTTTCAGTTCGTCTCAATCATATGCTTATTTTGATCACATCCAACATGTTTCGGGCAATCCTCTTTTGAGTTCGGAGTCTTGAACACATATTGGGAGCTATGAGTTTGAGCATGCATGATATAATCCTTTGCTTTGACCATGCAAAGATCTTATTTTTCAAGTTCATGTCCGGGTACTTGAGTTAGGATTTTTTTTTTGTGGGTTATTTAGTTTTATGATCTCATATAATATTCAAAATTTATGTTTAGAACTTCAAAGAGTCTAGTAGAGGATTTTGGTCTCGTCATGACGGTTGACTTGAGACAACTGTTTCGTATTCTTCTCAATCAAATGTAGTAGCTGAAAGGAAGAACATGACGTTGATTGAGATGATGAACTCAATACTGTTGACTACAGGTCTTCCAAACTACTTCTGGGGAGAAGCTGTGCTGACGTCTATGTTCATTCTGAACATAGTGCCATACGCAACTTCCGATGTCACTCCTTAGGAACTCTGGTTCAGAGTCAGACCCAACTTGAACGTCATCTGAGTGTGGGGGTGTCTGGAAAGAAGAACATGACGTTGACAGAGATGATGAACTCAATACTATTGACTACGGGTCTTCCAAACTACTTCTGGGGAGAAGCTGTGTTGACGGCTACGTTCATTCTGAACAGAGTGTCATACGCAACTTTCGATGTCACTCCTCAGGAACTCTGGTTCAGAGTCAGACCCAACTTGAACGTCATTCGAGTGTGGGGGTGTCTGGCGTCTGTGAAGCTTCCAAAATTAAAGATTCAGAAGTTGGAATCAAGGACTACGAAGATAATCTTTCAGGGTGATGCTGAGAAGAGTAATGCTCGAAGATTTCTTGATATTGAATTAAATCATATCATTGAATCTCGCGACGCAGAACTTCTCGAAGACAAATTTGCAAGGCACAAGAACATTATTATCGCGGATTTTTCGAAAAATAGTGTGGGTGCACAGGAGGCTGAAGCTTCTAACGAAGATGTAGTCCAAGAAGAAGTTATCATTCCAACGACAACGATCGAACCAGAACTCGCAGAGCCGGTGTCTAAGTGAGTGAGGAGAGTGAAGGACTTCAAAGAAGATTTCGTCACCTATCATGTGGAAGCAGATCCACTTACCTATGATGAGGCGATGAAGACTAGAGATGCAGTCTTCTAGAGGGAGGCTATAAATAATGAGTATGACTCAATAACCTCCAACCACACTTGGATGTTGGTCAATTTGCCTGAATGAGCTAAACCAATCAGATGCTTATCAGATCTTCAAGTCGATGAAGATGAAAGCAGACAAAACAATTGAGTTCAAGACAAGGCTATCTGCCTAGGGGTTTTCTCAGACAATAGGGGATTGAGTTCTTTGGCACCTCGACGAGGGTGTCATAGATCATGATGATGATTGTCGTAGCTGCTATTCATAAGCTGGTTATTTATCAGATGATGGGAAGACAACAAGTCTTGGATGAAGACAGACATGAGAGAGTCACGGACAACCATCAGAACTATTGTCATTCAGGTTTGAAGACAGTCTGCGAGTCGGTGATATCGCGATACGGCCTAAAGTAATTCCCAGGATGTGGCAGCAGGAGTTTGACAAGTCATCTAGTCAAAGTTGTTGCAGGATCAACAAGACAGGCAAGTGTGTGTACACGAAGTTCACTGATAATGGAGGAGTCATCGTTTGTATCTATATGGATGACTTGCTAGTCCCAGTTGTGGACACAAAAGTATCACTAACAAAGATGTCATTTTTGTCCAAACTCAGGAATTGGGATTGCAGATGTCATCTTGAGGATATAAGATAATCCAGATGCCAAGTGGGCTTGCTTAGTCACAAGCTCTCAGCATGAAATATTGATCACACGCTTTTGGTATCAAGGATGATACTCCTCAGGTGTGACATGAATATAAAGCCAAATCCAAGGAAAAGCGTCAGACAGTTGGTGTACTCGAGCATCATCAGGTGAATGATTCAAGTTGCGTGTACCACCAGGCCTGACATAGCTTTTGCTGTAGGGATGCTGAGTTAGTTCACAAGCAGTATATATGTTGAACACTGAAAGCTGTGAAGAGAGTCGTCAGAATTCTCAGGAGAATTCAGTAGTATATCCTGTGCTACAGCAGTTATCCAAATATGAAGGAAGGCTTCGGTGATGCCAGTTGGTGCTCAGAAAAGAATAGTGAAAGATCTATAGGAGGACGTGACTTCTCCAGGGGTGGTGTTGCTATATCGTGGAAGTCGAAGCAGCAGTCTTTACTCTCAGAGTTCTTTGTACTATCAAGCTGCAGCATATAAAGCAGAATAGCTCTGGAAACTCTCAGATGATCTTCCTATGGTTAGTACACAGATTCGGGTGATACCGACATACTGTGAAAACCAGGAAGCTGCAGCAGTGGCATTTATTCATCTCTTCAACGGTTTGAAGAGAACTATGTGGATAAAATACATGACACTGAATGAGTGCAGATTGCGTGGATCCTTACAGTTCTTTAATGATCGGAGTCAGGTAAATCTGGCGGATTCGTTCTGTCACGCCCAAGTCCCAAAATACCAAGGGACTAGCTACGTGAAAATGGCCAGCAGCACAACTCCAATGGGCAAATCTAATTTAATGGACTCGTTAGAGTGCACTTAAGCCGTAATACATATAAATGGTCTACGATACATGTCATAGTTTATATATCTAATCTCATCCACAATAAGTAACGAAATCACAAAGAGACAAGTCCAGTCACAATAATATAAAATGATCTCTCCAACCAAAGCAATATAAATAATGTCACGGGGAACAACCTGTCATCAAAATGAAAAGAAAAATAACTCAAAGTACAATATCCAGAAGTCACTACAAGATCAAATATGTAAGAACACTAAGCATAATAAATGAATGGTGAGAATACTGTGTGCTCAAGATAAGTCCTCCAGAACAACCTCGTCCTCTGCAACCTGTACGTCTCCAATAGTAGCACCTGTCCCGTAAACCTCGGGATAGCTCTCCTCGTCTACACCTGGGGACATAATCCGGATCCAGGTCCTCAGGGTGTAAACCCCCTCGACCAGAAATTAGGGTTGACTAATTTAATTAGCCTAATTAGGGTTAACCTAAATTAATTAAGATTTAATATATAGTATTATAATGCTTGTGCAAATGATTGATTGTTTTAGGATACTACCTTAGCTGTTGCCCTAGAACGATTTCCACATATTTGACCTAGACCTGTAAACCCATCATATTGAACCTAGAACAAACCCCGGACATTGATTTTCGTGCCTGATTTTAGACGCACAAAAGTCATTACGAACGTCCGTACGCAAATAATTAAAATGCGTAATTACGTTCGCTGCCCGTTCCAATTGACATTGAGACCCAACCTCAACCAGTTTTGACCAACCCAGATCACGATATTATTGTACACTGAGCCTACTACACCAATGACCCTTGTCCAACCAAATTTAGACTTCCGGTTTTTAATTAAATTAAATTAGAAACGCAGGTGCATTAATTATGAATTAATTAATGTGGTGACATAACCTAAATTAAATTGGATCCAACTCCAATCCGAACCCACATCCACACCCACAAGCCTCATACAAAACACCATACACCATCCTAGTCCAATGAGGAACACCAAACATGGTGTTTGTTTGCATTAAATCCCTAATTCTAATTAATTGTGCAAATACCAAATTGTCAGGGGCCTAATTGCAAAATTGTAATGAGGTGTCCCCCTCTCATTGGACCAAACCATCATGGAGAAAAGTAATGGTCATGACCAATCATATGCATTTGATTTCCCCCCTTTCCTATGTACCTACATTACTTTATGTAGGGCACATCTTGGCCCTACATTTGAAATGGCCTATTCCTAGCCCTCCACTCATCTTGATGGACAACCCCACTCCCCAAAAATATTGGTCCAGCCGGCCCTAATCCCTAGGCAGCCCCCCCTCACTCTCTATCCTACATATACATGCATATTTACACTTTAATTGAAAAATCAAAACCTAAAATAGCTAAAAACCTAACTCCCCCAACCAGCAGCCCGACCCTAGACGACCCACCCCGAGCTCGACGCCGGCCACCAGCCACCTCCAGGCACCACCCCCCAACAACCCCACACCAACCCGAGCCTCCCATCCCGCACAGCACAGCCGACCTCCCCTCTGCTTCGTGCTCCGCCACCACCGCACCTCCGGCCACCAAACTTAGCCGAGCCCTCCCCCAGCCAGTCCTCCACCACCCCGTGAAGTTTCAGCCGACGCCGTCGCCACCCCGCGGAGAAATCGCCCCCGCAGCGAGGAGCTGTACCAAACCGCTGCTGCCGTTGCCGACCTCCCCGCACGACGCCGGAGCGCCGTCCTGCCACCCCCGCCGGCGACGACCCACCACCGGACACCCCTCGACCTGTCAAACGTTTAGGTACAATAATTTATGTATAATTACTAATAATTATGCATGTATTTTCAGTTGCAAGCTTTAATATATATGAATCTCGTATATTCCGTATTTTAATAACGTATTCGATACTATTTAATGTATTTTAGTATTTAACAGTAATTATATTTATAATATCCCTGTATAAATTCTATAATATATATTTATAATCATTTTAATTTATATTATGTATAATGGAGTTATGTATGTATGTATGTATGTATGTATGTATGTACCTTTTTTTAAAATATGAAGAATATTAAATATCTAATATTTATAGTATTAAATATATTTCTGGAGAAAAATTAAGTATAATTATATGAATATATTATATAGTAAATACTTACGTATTGACCCCCTAGTATGTATATGCCTATGAATATTTATATATATATATATGTATATATATAGATACTTGCAATGTATGTATACATATTTCATATACTTTGGTTATGTTTTATATAAATTGATATATATATTTTCTATCTAAATATATATATGTATATATATATATATGTGAATTTATGATATTACCCCTTTTATGTACAGAGTTTTATACGTGTATTATTAGTCTATACTAATTAATACGTAAGCACTATTTTTGTACTAATAAACAAATATATTATTTAATATAATTAAATATGATTTAGTGTATATATAAATACTAGTGTTAGCTATATATAAATATGGTCCCGACCCTTGACAGCTGTAGATACGAACAGTACGTCTTAGTCGTGCTATTGTAGCGACTAATTTGGTCATTACTATATCCTATATAGGATTGCTGGACACTACTGCCGAGGCATCAGGAGCAGGACTTTGGATTTCGCAGCTACCCGGGGCAGGCAAGTATACCTTGCTGGATTACTGCTTTAAATTTAAATGTTAAATATTTCAATTATACATGAACTGTGCGCGTCCGAGAATGACTCGGGTGCGGTCGACATTGCGTCGATGAGTAGTGTACATGTCCTAGTTTCTAGCTGACTCACCCACTGTGAGGATATTTTGATATCTTCCTCGACCATGGCACTATACACGTATCGTGATGGTACACTCATATTGGGATGCGGGTCCGCGTACCCGATTCGCTATCGGTACGTACGACATGCATCACGGACTAGCTTGTATTCTAGAAAAATATAGTTAATTGAGACTTGGCATCTAGATACGGTACACTCAGGTCGTGCATTCGACTTGCGTATCTACATTGGGCGGGAAGGACAACTGACAAACGTATGGGATACCCCCACCGGGTTTCGTGGTATCCAGAGGAACCATAGACCCGGTGACTCCCTATATTCAGACACCGCGCTCTACGGAGTGTACGGACGTATATACATTGCAGATACCACGTCCCTTAGAGTGTGGACGTTATATATATACAGATACCTCATTCTTCGGAATGATGGACGTTGCAGATACCACACTCTAGAGGACGTTGAACGTTATGCCTACACCTACTTATACGTTCCTAGCTTGTCCTTATATTGCATTCACTTAGATGGTTAGCACACCCCTCTTTACTTTTATTCCAGTACCATATCCAGCATGCATATTGTATCTTGTTACGTCCCTCTGAGGACCTGGTTATCTTCCAGATCTGGACGAGGCCTATTATCCCACAGTTTACGGCCCAGGTGTGGAGACGAGGTTTGCTCTTGACGAGGAGCTGGAGGTACTTCCATCAGAGTACCCCTGATCAGATTGGTAGGCCTTCCGCCTATGACTGGAGCTCCTTACCTAGTTAGCCGTTGTTCCAGTCACTTTCCTTATCAGTACTTTATTTCAGACTATCAGCACATTTTGTAGTGGGTTTGTTCCCACCAGACATATTTCAGTTGTATTATGTCATTCGACTATGTCCTTATATTCCAGTCTTTCATTTCAGTATTTTACTTGTTGTTTGTGGATGAGATTAGACACTGCCTGTTGATATATTAGACTTGTTAGATTTAGGACAGCGTAGCACACTTCGCCAGGATCCATTAAATTGGGATATCCTCGAAGAAGTGTCAGCTGGCCAATGCCACGTGGCCTAGTTCTATAATATTTTGGGACTGGGGCGTGACATGGTTTTAGTGGTGGCCCATACAGGTCAGAAACACCAAACATCTATCGCTTGTGGTACGAAAACGTGCCCAGCGAGCCTGCAATAGGATAGAAATTACTAAATCTCATCCACTTGATTACGCCTTTGAACCTCTTCCGAATTGTAATATATTTGCATCCTGTTTGATTTATTCCGTGCTCTCTCTAATGAAGTTCTATCTCTTACAGCGAGATGAACCTTCGGAGCCGACGTGAGATACTCGGTGCCATAGCACCACCTGCAGCACCGAGGGAGGATACGACTCAGGGACCACCCAGAGAGCAGCCGCAGCCAGAGGCAATGGTGATCCCACAGGCCCCGATGATGCACTGGCATCAGGTCTCTCCCGACGAGGAGATGCAGCAGCTAGAGGGCCAGGCATCGCAGACGATTCCGAGGCAGTACTTCGAGGGGCAGACCTCGAGGGCGACACCGATGCCGCAGTACGAGAGGCCGGCACCCGAGGAGACACCAAGGAGACAGCCGGAGGTACCGCTTCCACCACCTCCACCGCTTCCACCTTAGATGCCACCAGCGGAAGGACAGCCCCAGATGATGCAGTTCTTCCAGATGATGATGCAGGCCCAGTGGCAGCAGACGGAGACTCTGAGACAGGGTCTGATGGCAGTACTGGAGAGGGCACCTGCCCAAGCACCAGCACCAGCACTTGCACCTGCCCAGCGAGCAGGCACTGTATGAGGCTTCAGAATGATGGGCCCGGATACCTTCTCGGGCAAGGAGACGACAGAGGAGATCTCAGACTGGGTCTCCAACACTGAGATGCTGTTAGAGGGTTCGCAGCTACACCCCGATCTCTGGATGACCGCGGTGAGGGCCCAACTCACAGGCAACGCCCATCACTGGTGGGACTCTATAGAGCGCAGCATTGGCCGACAGCAGACTTGGGAGGAATTTCTAGAGCACTTCAACACGAAGTATTTTCCAGCTACGGTGAGGAACGCCCTGTACTCTCAATTCCTGCACCTGGAGCAAGGGAACCTGACTGTGGACGCTTACGACGGAGAGTTCAGCAGACTCAGCCGATTTGGAGCAGCCCTGATCCCCAATGACTTGGAGAAAGCCAGGAAATTCCACCATGGCCTCTCTCACGAGCTGCAGAGGTACACTACTACCCAGGCGAGGATCTCTTATGAAGAGGTCCTATCAGAGGCGAGGATCCAGGAGGCTATAGGAGGAGGAGGAGCGAGACGTTCCAGCGTGAACGTACCAGCCAGGACCCAGCAAGGAGCCGGAGGACCGATCCGCCGTCCAGGAGCGCAGGCGCAGCAGAGGACAGCGCCGTACCAGCAGAAGGAGCTTCCGACCTGTCACTTCTGTGGCAAGAGGGGACACGTCATCCGAGATTGCAGGAAGAAGCTCGAGCTCTGCATGGTCTGTGGAGCCAGCCAGCACCTTGCTAGAGACTGCCCCCAGCGCAGAGACGCAGCACCCCAGACTGGACAGAGGCCACCAGCAGCACCACTGAGGATACCACCCCCAGCAGGAGGACAGCGTCCACCAGCTACCGGAGGACAGCAGAGAGGACCACCCTTGGTTCCACAGGAGGCACACTTCCACCAGGCCCTCCAGCAGGCAGGAGGGCAGAGGCGCGGGCAAGCCTTTGCCTTAGCATCTATTGAGGAGGAACCAGAAGGAGAGGCTATAGCAGGTACAATTTTAGTTGCATCATTACCTGCAACTGCACTGTTTGATTCTGGAGCTACATTGTCATTTATATCTAGTAGATTCGTAGCAATGCATAGAGTAGCAACCTCCCCTTTACCTAAGAGTTGGAGAATACTTACCGGAGGAGGTATCGTACAGGTTACCAGCACCATTAGAACGTGCTCGGTGGTAGTTTGTGGTAGGGAGATGAGAGCGCGATTGTTGGTACTCCCAATGCCAGCTTTCGACGTAGTTCTGGGTATGGACTGGTTAAGCCAGTACAATGCCGTGCTAGATTGCCGGAAGGGTAGCGTTACTTTTAGACTGCCAGGACAACCGGAGTTCGAATTCATGCGAGGCACCATCGAGCGAGGAGTAGGACATGCAGCTGGAGCTTACATGGCGATGGAGACGGCACCCCCAGAAATCGTTGCAGAGTTCGAGGATGTTTTTCCGGAGGAGTTGCCAGGCCTCCCGCCTGATAGAGAGGTGGAGTTCACCATCGAGCTAATACCTGGAGCAGCACCGGTATCATCAAATGTGTACCGGTTGGCGAAGAAGGAGCTTGACGAGCTGAAGCTACAGCTAGAGGAGTTGCAAATCAAGGGATTCGTTCGTCCTAGTGCATCACCCTGGGGAGCATCAGTACTGTTTGTACCGAAGAAGGATGGGACGTTCCGGATGTGCATTGATTACAGAGCCCTTAATGCTCTGACTATCAAGAACAAGTACCCTCTACCGCGAATCGACGATCTGTTCGACCAGCTGACATGAGCAGTGGTGTTCACGAAGATCGACTTGAGATCGGGATACCATCAGGTGAAGGTGCGAAGGGAGGACATTCCAAAGACAGCATTTAGGACTCGTTATGGTCATTACGAGTTCCTAGTAATGCCTTTCGGATTGACAAATGCGCCTGCTGTGTTTATGAACCTGATGAACCGAGTCTTCTATGAGTATCTGGACCAGTTCGTGGTAGTCTTCATCGACGAAATTTTGGTGTATTCGAAGAGCCACGAGGAGCACGGGAAGTACTTGAGGCTAGTGCTAGAGACGCTGAGACGAGAGAGGCTTTATGCCAAGCTGAGCAAGTGCGAGTTTCTTCTAGATCGTGTCGTATTTCTTGGACACGTTATCTCGGGAGATGGTATTTCAGTAGATCCCTCGAAGATTTCATCCGTAGAGACGTGGCCGACCCCTACCAACGTCACGAAAGTGAGGAGTTTTCTAGGACTTGCCGTATATTACCGGAGGTTCGTAGAAAACTTCGCAAGGATCGCAGAGCCGATGACCCGCTTGACCCGCAAGGATCAGGATTTCACCTGGACAGAGGAGTGTCAGACGGTGTTTGACGAGCTGAAGAAGCGTCTGACTACAGCACCCATCTTGACCATACCTTCTGGCCCCGGAGGATTCGTGATCTATAGCGATGCATCCGGGAAAGGATTAGGATGCGTTTTGATGCAGCATGGGAAGGTTGTGGCCTATGCCTCTAGGCAGTTGAGAACCCATGAGAAGAACTATCCCAGCCACGACTTGGAGCTTGCCGCAGTGATCTTTGCTTTGAAGCTTTGGAGGCACTACCTTTACGGAGAGCGCATGGAGATATTCACCGATCACAAGAGCCTGAAGTACGTCTACACACAGAAGGATCTGAACCAGAGACAGAAACGTTGGCTCAAAGTGATGGCAGACTTCGAGATTGAGCTACAGTACCATCCGGGAAAGGCTAATGTGGTAGCCGATGCTTTAAGCAGGAAGCCCATAGCATTTTTCCTGACTACCCAACAACATCTGTTGAGAGATCTAGAACAGTTGGGTATCGAAGTCATTATACCCGGAGTAGACGGCCAGATGTCGAGTTTCCAGGTGCAATCGATATTGGTGGAGAGAATCAAGGCTGCTTTGCCGACGGACGCCAGATTTTAGAGGCTTCGACAGAGGACAGAGGCTGGAATACAGACGGGACTGCGTATACACGAGGACGGGACTTTGAGATGTGGAGATCGTCTCTATGTTCTGAATGGAGAGCTACGCCAGGAGCTGATGACGGAGGCCCACAGTTCGACCTATTCTATACATCCAGGAGGCATGAAGATGTATCGAGACCTGAGGCAGTACTACTGGTGGCACGGGATGAAGAGAGAGATAGCCCGCTTCGTGGTTAAGTGTCTGGTGTGTCAGCAAGTCAAGGCTGAGTATCAGAGGTCTGCCGGATTACTTCAGCCGCTTCCGATACCGGAATGGAAATGGGAGCACATCACCATGGACTTCGTCACGGGTTTCCCGAGGAGTCCTAGTGGTCGCAATGCCGTATGGATAATCGTAGATAGACTCACCAAGTCTGCCCACTTTTTACCTTTCAGAGTAGGGCAATCTACGAAAGTCTTGGTAGACATGTACATGAGGGAGATTGTACGATTGCATGGAGTGCCAGTCAGTATCGTGTCTGACCGGGATACAAGGTTTATATCGTAATTTTGGAGGAGTATGCAAGAGAGTCTTGGTACCCGCCTTAAGTTCAGTACTTCGTACCACCCGCAGACAGATGGACAATCCGAGCGCACCATTCAGACGCTGGAAGACATGTTGAGGGCATGTATGCTTGACTTCAACGGTTCATGGGAGGACCACTTGCACTTGGTCGAATTTTCCTACAATAATAGCTATCAGGCGAGCATTCAGATGGCTCCCTATGAGGCATTGTATGGTAGGAAGTGTCGATCCCCAGTATGTTGGAGCGATGTAGGCGAGAGGTAGATTCTAGGATCAGAGCTGATCGTCCATACAGTGGAGAAGGTGAAGAAGATCCAGGGGCATCTACGAGCAGCGCAGGACAGGCAGAAGCATTGGGCTAATGTGCATCGACGACCCCTAGAGTTCCAGGTGGGAGAACATGTATTCCTGAAGATTTCGCCTACCAGAGGAACCATCAGATTTGGAGGCAGAGGGAAGCTGAGTCCGAGGTACATCGGACCCTTCGATGTGCTAGAGCGCGTCGGAGAAGTTGCTTACAGATTGGCCTTGCCGCAGACACTAGAAGGAGTTCACGACGTCTTCTATGTATCTCAGCTGAGGAGATACATACCGGATCCGAGTCATGTGCTTGACCACTCGGAGATCACCGTTGGTCCAAGCTTGTCATACCAGGAGGAGCCGGTAGAGATCCTAGACTGAAGCGAGAAGGTACTGCGAGGCCATACTATCCCTCTAGTTCGTGTCGCATGGAGGCATCACGCACCAGGTGAATCAACCTGGGAACGAGAGGACGATATTCGGCAACGTTTTCCCCATCTCTTCGAAGGCCTAGGTATGTGATAGTACTTATTTCATTCAACAGTTGTTCTATATGTCTGTTTTAATTAGGGTTAACTAATTTAATTAGCCTAATTAGGGTTAACCTAAATTAATTAAGATTTAATATATAGTATTATAATGCTTGTGCAAATGATTGATTGTTTTAGGATACTACCTTAGCTGTTGCCCTAGAACGATTTCCATATATTTGACCTAGACCTGTAAACCCATCATATTGAACCTAGAACAAACCCCGGACATTGATTTTCGTGCCTGATTTTAGACGCACAAAAGTTGTTACGAACGTCCGTACGCAAATAATTAAAATGCGTAATTACGTTCGCTGCCCGTTCCAATTGACATTGAGACCCAACCTCAACCAGTTTTGAGCAACCCAGATCACGATATTATTGTACACTGAGCCTACTACACCAATGACCCTTGTCCAACCAAATTTAGACTTTCGGTTTTTAGTTAAATTAAATTAGAAACGCAGGTGCATTAATTATGAATTAATTAATGTGGTGACCTAACCTAAATTAAATTGGACCCAACTCCAACCCGAACCCACATCCACACCTACAAGCCTCATACAAAATACCATACACTACCCTAGTCCAATGAGGAACACCAAACATGGTGTTTGTTTGCATTAAATCCCTAATTCTAATTAATTGTGCAAATACCAAATTGTCAGGGGCCTAATTGCAAAATTGCAATGAGGTGTCCCTCTCTCATTGGCCCAAACCATCATGGAGAAAAGTAATGGTCATGACCAATCATATGCATTTGATTTCCCCCCCTTTCCTATGTACCTATATTACTTTATGTAGGGCACATCTTGGCCCTACATTTGAAATGGCCTATTCCTAGCCCTCCACTCATCTTGATGGACAACCCCACTCCCCAAAAATGTTGGTCCAGCCGGCCCTAATCCCTAGGCAGCCCTCCCCTCACTCTCTATCCTACATATACATGCATATTTACACTTTAATTGAAAAACCAAAACCTAAAATAGCTAAAAACCTAACTCCCCCAACCAGCAGCCCGACCCTAGCCGACCCACCCCGAGCTCGACGCCGGCCACCAGCCACCTCCAGGCACCACCCCCCAACAACCCCACACCAACCCGAGCCTCCCATCCCGCACAGCACAGCCGACCTCCCCTCTGCTTCGTGCTCCGCCACCACCGCACCTCCGGCCACCAAACTTAGTCGAGCCCTCCCCCAGCCAGTCCTCCACCACCCCGTGAAGTTTCAGCCGACGCCGTCGCCACCCCGCGGAGAAATCGCCCCCGCAGCGAGGAGCTGTACCAAACCGCTGCTGCCGTTGCCGACCTCCCCGCACGACGCCGGAGCGCCGTCCTGCCACCCCCGCCGGCGACGACCCACCACCGGACACCCCTCGACCTGTCAAACGTTTAGGTACAATAATTTATGTATAATTACTAATAATTATGCATGTATTTTCAGTTGCAAGCTTTAATATATATGAATCTCGTATATTCCGTATTTTAATAACGTATTCGATACTATTTAATGTATTTTAGTATTTAACAGTAATTATATTTATAATATCCCTGTATAAATTCTATAATATATATTTATAATCATTTTAATTTATATTATGTATAATGGAGTTATGTATGTATGTATGTATGTATGTATGTATGTACCTTTTTTTAAAATATGAAGAATATTAAATATCTAATATTTATAGTATTAAATATATTTCTGGAGAAAAATTAAGTATAATTATATGAATATATTATATAGTAAATACTTACGTATTGACCCCCTAGTATGTATATGCCTATGAATATTTATATATATATATATATGTATATATATAGATACTTGCAATGTATGTATACATATTTCATATACTTTGGTTATGTTTTATATAAATTGATATATATATTTTCTATCTAAATATATATATGTATATATATATATGAATTTATGATATTACCCCTTTTATGTACAGAGTTTTATACGTGTATTATTAGTCTATACTAATTAATACGTAAGCACTATTTTTGTACTAATAAAAAATATATTATTTAATATAATTAAATATGATTTAGTGTATATATAAATACTAGTGTTAGCTATATATAAATACGGTCCCGACCCTTGACAGCTGTAGGTACGAACAGTACGTCTTAGTCGTGCTATTGTAGCGACTAATTTGGTCATTACTATATCCTATATAGGATTGCTGGACACTACTGCCGAGGCATCAGGAGCAGGACTTTGGATTTCGCAGCTACCCGGGGCAGGCAAGTATACCTTACTGGATTACTGCTTTAAATTTAAATGTTAAATATTTCAATTATACATGAACTGTGCGCGTCCGAGAATGACTCGGGTGCGGTCGACATTGCGTCGATGAGTAGTGTACATATCCTAGTTGCTAGCTGACTCACCCACTGTAAGGATATTTTGATATCTTCCTCGACCATGGCACTATACACGTATCATGATGGTACACTCATATTGGGATGCGGGTCCGCGTACCCGATTCGCTATCGGTACGTACGACATGCATCACGGACTAGCTTGTATTCTAGAAAAATATAGTTAATTGAGACTTGGCATCTAGATACGGTACACTCAGGTCGTGCATTCGACTTGCGTATCTACATTGGGCGGGAAGGACAACTGACAAACGTATGGGATACCCCCACCGGGTTCCGTGGTATCCAGAGGAACCATAGACCCGGTGACTCCCTATATTCAGACACCGCGCTCTATGGAGTGTACGGACGTATATACATTGCAGATACCACGTCCCTTAGAGTGTGGACGTTATATATATACAGATACCTCATTCTTCGGAATGATGGACGTTGCAGATACCACACTCTAGAGGACGTTGGACGTTATGCCTACACCTACTTATACGTTCCTAGGTTGTCCTTATATTGCATTCACTTAGATGGTTAGCACACCCCCTCTTTACTTTTATTTCAGTACCATATCCAGCATGCATATTGTATCTTGTTACGTCCCTCTGAGGACCTGGTTATCTTCCAGATCTGGACGAGGCCTATTATCCCACAGTTTACGGCCCAGGTGTGGAGACGAGGTTTGCTCTTGACAAGGAGCTGGAGGTACTTCCATCAGAGTACCCCTGATCAGATTGGTAGGCCTTCCGCCTATGACTGGAGCTCCTTACCTAGTTAGCCGTTGTTCCAGTCACTTTCCTTACCAGTACTTTATTTCAGACTATCAGCACATTTTGTAGTGGGTTTGTTCCCACCAGACATATTTCAGTTGTATTATGTCATTCGACTATGTCCTTATATTCCAGTCTTTTATTTCAGTATTTTACTTATTGTTTGTGGATGAGATTAGACACTGCCTGTTGATATATTAGACTTGTTAGATTTAGGACAGCGTAGCACACTTCGTCAGGATCCATTAAATTGGAATATCCTCGAAGACGTGTCAGCTGGCCAATGCCACGTGGCCTAGTTCCATAATATTTTGGGACTGGGGCGTGACACAGGGGACATAGTAAGGTACAATAAACACTCAAGCCAAATAAAATGCAGCAAGTAAATATAAACAGATCCTCAAGGCAAGCTATGTAACCAGCTAAGTGAAATACAAATGAGAGTATCACTAATACTCAGGTTGAGACCACTATAAGCTCTGTGTCGGGGAGCCCATAGCAGCAAGTAGTATCAAGACTCCAGTATATGTGCCAAAGATCTGAGATAGAGTCTAAGGCACCTCTAGTAGTATATATATATATAAATAATCATCCTATAGCCTGTGTGTCTCTCCCTGTAACACCCCGTTCCGCTCAAGCGGACTGCCGTCTCAAACGGCAAAAGTGCAACTGTCCCGACCCGCTTTGCCTCAAACGAGAAACAAAAGATATCCAGACTTGTCCCTACAGGAATCCGGCTTAGGCTTTCATAGGCTCGCTCAGGCGTATCGCTCTACCGAGGCGAATCATCGCTAAGGTGGGTGACTACGGTGAACTTGTCTTTGCTTAGCTCGCACACATAAAATCTGAAATATTCATGCCAGTCGCTAGGTGATAACCTCCTGCATGCTAATAAATCCAACGCACCTAGCTAAGGGAATAATTCCAACTTGTATTACTATGCTAGAACATGGAAAATGAAATACTGCTTATATTCAGACCCTCGCATGCTAAGTCCCCTAACGGTTTCATCTCTCGGCTTACCTTCGGGCCCGAGCAAACGTGCCTGCTTATGTTCCTTAGAAACGCATGCTTGTCTGCTTGTACGTTGCCTTGACTCAATACTTGTAACATAAGCCAGGCCAACACCTTGTTATACAGGATATTGTTCAGACCGTCTAATAGAATGGAAAATAGGCAATACATCTTGTCTTGTTCTATTGTTGCCTCAACAGCTTGCCTCTTGTCTTGTACTCTTGTCTTGTACTCTTGTCATGTACGCTTGTTGCCCCAACCATGTAAATAGATAATTTACCCGAGACGCCATTCGATCACGGACAACTTGTGCACAGGGATGGTCTAGCGGGCGATGTTGGGGCACTGGCATCGTCCCGGTCCGGGCGAGACCAATTGTTCTTAGTCTCTTGTTCGGCGGAATGGCATGCAGTACCTCTTGTACTTTCGTTGCACACCATTCTCGTCAAAGACTAAATAGTCTCTTGTTCGGTGGAGTGGTTTGTAGCGCCCCTTGTATTTCGTTGCATACCATTCTAATCAAGACTATACCGTCCATTATGGCATACGCCAGTGATCGCCATGTATTTAACTTGTTGCATGCTTGCTGGTAAAAACAAACAAAGATAACAAGTCATCCTCGCTTAGCGGCTATCCGCGTGCGAGATATTGTATCGCATGAAACAATTAACTGAACACCTGAACGATCTTGAAATAAGTACTCGTGTTTGCATATGTTATGCCTCCTGAATGCTTATACATGCTCCTGCTTAAATTAACATTGTTTGCCTTGGACAGGGAAGGATAAATGGTAAGTCTCGCCGTGTTTCCTCTTATGTTGCACGGCGCACTGTCCGACACGTTAGGCTATTCAATGTTTGCATGAAACTGATCCTAAGGCAACTAGAAAGACAACTTAATAGTTGTGCACGGAACCTGTATTACGTGTTTGGATTTGTCGAGCGGGCGAGTAGCTTCCCCACCAGTGCATTCAATGTACTGATAATCCACCAGTTTGTATGCAGGGTGCGGGAGAACCTCGTTCGGTGCGGATGCCTCCTTCGTACGTGCTAAGGCCAGGAGTTCCCTCTGAAGCCTTGTAATGGTGCGTCCGGAACAGAAGCACATATATAAGACATAATGTTGTGAACATAGCCCGAACCCGCCTGAACATCGCCTCTACAATCATTCCACAGTTGTAGCCACTTGACACGCTTTTACTGTTTCAGAGAGAGAGGCTTGAGCGACTTATAATCTCGGCTATACGCCGCTTGTAACATATGTTCATATCAATAAAAGAGCTTGCTTTACTTCAACTTGTGTTTCAATGCTTCCGCTACTATTGTCGACTCAGTGAACCTGTTATCAAATTGCTATGCGTTTATGACTCCGCTGCACTCGGACAATCTGTGCGACTCTGTGGCTTAGAATTCTTGCCGCCAGCCAATGAACCATGGCCTTGCACGGGCGTGGATCACGCTCGTGCGGCATCACGCCCGGATGGGTCAAGCGATCGTTCCGCGGGAGCGCTGGCGAGGGTGATTCCCGCCTAGCGGGAACGGCCGATTGCCTGCGGGAGATCGGGGCATGACATGTTGGTATCAGAGCCTGGCTTCTACGCCTTTGGACTTCGATTCGATATCTCTGTTTCGAAAGCTCGTTCGTGGGTTATGTGCACGCTCTCTCTCAATGCCTCGATGGGATGTTCCAACAATAAGTCTAAATACTTTCAAAATGCGTTTTGAATGATATGCTTGCTTGTGTATGTTGCTCTGCTGTGAGTGGCCTTTGTGCCTACCTGTGCGAACCCTTGAGAGTATCGCTAGTAGCTTGTCCGATTTTTACTAACCCTAAGTTTGGTTGAATGCATCTCTTCGAGGGACACCTTGAACTAGTGCACCATCCAAGACTTAAGAAACGGTAAAACTCGAGTGCTAAGACTCCGCTATCACTAAGCTGGTTGACGTGTTCACGCTAGAGGGGCCCTTCGAAAGTGCGCAAGATCCAGTCTAAGCGATATGCTGATTTCAAAGCTTGCGCAAGTAAAAATCCAAATGAACAAGTACAATGACTTGTCTAGGATTGCCTCAACCTTAGATTACTGCTTGTCCTCAGTAAGTCTCGAGGACGAGACTTTTTCTGAGTTGGGTAGGATGTAACACCCCGTTTCGCTCAAGCGGACTGCCGTCTCAAACGACAAAAGTGCAACTGTCCTGACCCGCTTTGCCTCAAACGAGAAACAAAAGATATCCAGACTTGTCCCTACAGGAATACGGCTTAGGCTTTCAGAGGCTCGCTCAGGCGTATCGCTCTACCGAGGTGAATCATCGCTAAGGTGGGTGGCTACGGTGAACTTGTCTTTGCTTAGCCAGCACACATAAAATCTGGAATATTCATGCTAGTCACTAGGTGATAACCCCCTGCATGCTAATAAATCCAACGCACCTAGCTAAGAGAATAATCCCAACTTGTATTGCTATGCTAGAACATGGAAAATAAAATACTGCTTATATTCAGACCCTCGCATGCTAAGTTCCCTAACGGTTTCATCTCTCGGCTTACCTTCGGGCCCGAGCAAACGTGCCTGCTTATGTTCCTTAGAAACGCATGCTTGTCTGCTTGTACGTTGCCTTGACTCAATACTTGTAACATAAGCCAGGCCAACACCTTGTTATACAGGATATTGTTTAGACCGTCTAATAGAATGGAGAACAGGCAATACATCTTGTCTTGTTCTATTGTTGCCTCAACATCTTGCCTCTTGTCTTGTACTCTTGTCTTGTACGCTTGTTGCCCCAACCATGTAAATGGATAATTTACCCGAGACGCCGTTCGATCACGGATAACTTGTGCACATGGATGGTCTAGCGGGTGATGCTGGGGCACTGGCATCGTCCCGGTCCGGACGAGACCAATTGTTCTTAGTCTTTTGTTCGACGGAATGGCATGCAGCGCCTCTTGTACTTTCGTTGCACACCATTCTCGTCAAAGACTAAATAGTCTCTTGTTCGGCGGAGTGGTTTGTAGCGCCCCTTGTATTTTGTTGCATACCATTCTCATCAAGATTATACCGTCCATTATGGCATACGCCAGTGATCGCCTTGTATTTAACTTATTGCATGCTTACTGGTAAAAACAAACAAAGATAATAAGTCATCCTCGCTTAGCGGCTATCCGCGTGCGAGATATTGTATCGCATGAAATAATTAACTGAACACCTGAACGATCTTAAAATAAGTACTCGTGTTTGCATATGTTATGCCTCCTGAATGCTTATACATGCTCCTGCTTAAATTAACAATGTTTGCCTTGGACAGGGAAGGATAAATGGTAAGTCTCGCCGTGTTTCCTCTCATGTTGCATGGCGCACTGCCAGACACGTTAGGCTATTCAATGTTTGCATAAAACTGATCCTAAGGCAACTAGAAAGACAACTTAATAGTTGTGCACGGAACCTGTATTACGTGTTTGGATTTGTCGAGCGGGCGAGTAGCTTCCCCACCAGTGCATTCAATGTACTGATAATCCACCAGTTTGTATGCAGGGTGCGGGAGAACCTCGTTCGGTGCGGATGCCTCCTTCGTACGTGCTAAGGCCAGGAGTTCCCTCTGAAGCCTTGCAACGGTGCGTCCGGAACAGAAGCACATATATAAGACATAATGTTAACATAGCCCGAACCCGCCTGAACATCGCCTCTACAATCATTCCACAGTTGTAGCCACTTGACACGCTTTTACTGTTTCGAGAGAGAGGCTAGAGCGACTTGTAATCTCGGCTATACGCCGCTTGTAACACATGTTCATATCAATAAAAGAGCATGCTTTACTTCAACTTGTGTTTCAATGCTTCCGCTACTATTGTCGACTCAGTGAACCTGTTATCAAATCGCTATGCGTTTATGACTCCGCTGCACTCGGACAATCTGTGCGACTCTGTGGCTTAGAATTCTTGCCGCCAGCCAATGAACCATGGCCTTGCACGGGCGTGGATCACGCTCGTGCGGCATCACGCCCGGATGGGTCAAGCGATTGTTCCGCGGGAGCGCTGGCGAGGGTGATTCCCGCCTAGCGGGAACGGCCGATTGCCTGCGGGAGATCGGTGCGTGACATGTTGGTATCAGAGCCTGGCTTCTACGCCTTTGGACTTCGATTCGATATCTCTGTTTCGAAAGCTCGTTCGTGGGTTATGTGCACGCTCTCTCTCAATGCCTCGATGGGATATTCCAACAATAAGTCTAAATACTTTCAAAATACGTTTTGAATGATATGCTTGCTTGTGTATGTTGCGGTGCTGTGAATGGCCTTTGTAACAACCTGTGCGAACCCTTGAGAGTATCGCTAGTAGCTTGTCCGATTTTCACTAACCCTAAGTTTGGTTGAATGCATCTATTCGAAGGACGCCTTGAACTAGTGCACCATCCAAGACTTAAGAAACGGTGAAACTCGAGTGCTAAGACTTCGCTATCACTAAGCTGGTTGACGTGTTCCCGCTAGAGGGGCCCTTCGAAAGTGCGCAAGATCCAGTCTAAGCGATATGCTGATTTCGAAGCTTGTGCAAGTAAAAATCCAAATGAACAAGTACAACGACTTGTCTAGGATTGCCTCAACCCTAGATTACTGCTTGTCCTCAGTAAGTCTCGAGGACGGGACTTTTTCTGAGTTGGGTAGGATGTAACACCCCGTTTCGCTCAAGCGGACTGCCGTCTCAAACGGCAAAAGTGCAACTGTCCCGACCCGCTTTGCCTCAAACGAGAAACAAAAGATATCCAGACTTGTCCCTACAGGAATCCGACTTAGGCTTTCAGAGGCTCGCTCAGGCGTATCGCTCTACCGAGACGAATCATCGCTAAGGTGGGTGGCTACGGTGAACTTGTCTTTGCTTAGCCAGCACACATAAAATCTGGAATATTCATGCTAGTCGCTAGGTGATAACCCCCTACATGCTAATAAATCCAACGCACCTAGCTAAGGGAATAATCCCAACTTGTATTGCTATGCTAGAACATGGAAAATAAAATACTGCTTATATTCAGACCCTCGCATGCTAAGTCCCCTAACGGTTTCATCTCTCGGCTTACCTTCGGGCCCGAGCAAACGTGCCTGCTTATGTTCCTTAGAAACGCATGCTTGTCTGCTTGTATGTTGCCTTGACTCAATACTTGTAACATAAGCCAGGCCAACACCTTGTTATACAGGATATTGTTCAGACCGTCTAATAGAATGGAAAACAGGCAATACATCTTGTCTTGTTCTATTATTGCCTCAACAGCTTGCCTCTTGTCTTGTACTCTTGTCTTGTACTCTTATCTTGTACGCTTGTTGCTCCAACCATGTAAATGGATAATTTACCCGAGACGCCGTTCGATCACGGATAACTTGTGCACATGGATGGTCTAGCGGGCGATGCTGGGACACTGGCATCATCCCGGTCCGGGCGAGACCAATTGTTCTTAGTCTCTTGTTCAGCGGAATGGCATGCAGCGCCTCTTGTACTTTCGTTGCACACCATTCTCGTCAAAGACTAAATAGTCTCTTGTTCGGCGGAGTAGTTTGTAGCGCCCCTTGTATTTCGTTGTATACCATTCTCGTCAAGACTATACCGTCCATTATGGCATACGCCAGTGATCGCCTTGTATTTAACTTGTTGCATGCTTGCTGGTCAAAACAAACAAAGATAACAAGTCATCCTCGCTTAGCGGCTATCCACGTGCGAGATATTGTATCGCATGAAACAATTAACTGAACACCTGAACGATCTTGAAATAAGTACTCATGTTTGCATATGTTATGCCTCCTGAATGCTTATATATGCTCATGCTTAAATTAACAATGTTTGCCTTGGACAGGGAAGGATAAATGGTAAGTCTCGCCGTGTTTCCTCTCATGTTGCACGGCGCACTGCCCGACACGTTAGGCTATTCAATGTTTGCATGAAACTGATCCTAAGGCAACTAGAAAGACAACTTAATAGTTGTGCACGGAACCTGTATTACGTGTTTGGATTTATCGAGCGGGCGAGTAGCTTCCCCACCAGTGCATTCAATGTACTGATAATCCACCAGTTTGTATGCAGGGTGCGGGAGAACCTCGTTCGGTGCGGATGCCTCCTTCGTACGTGCTAAGGCCAGGAGTTTCCTCTGAAGCCTTGCAACGGTGCATCCGGAACAGAAGCACATATATAAGACATAATGTTGCGAACATAGCCCGAACCCGCCTGAACATCGCCTCTACAATCATTCCACAGTTGTAGCCACTTGACACGCTTTTACTGTTTCAGAGAGAGAGGCTTGAGCGACTTATAATCTCGGCTATACGCCGCTTGTAATACATG
Organism: Iris macrosiphon; assembly: GCA_036927795.1. Lineage (NCBI taxonomy): Eukaryota > Viridiplantae > Streptophyta > Magnoliopsida > Asparagales > Iridaceae > Iris > Iris macrosiphon. The sequence goes on from JAYESA010000011.1 coordinate 12,900,493, forward strand.
TTCATATCAATAAAAGAGCTTGCTTTACTTTAACTTATGTTTCAATGCTTCCGCTACTATTGTCGACTCAGTGAACCTGTTATCAAATCGCTATGCGTTTATGACTCCGCTGCACTCGGACAATCTGTGCGACTCTGTGGCTTAGAATTCTTGTCGCCAGCCAATGAACCATGGCCTTGCACGGGCGTGGATCACGCTCGTGCGGCATCACGCCCGGATGGGTCAAGCGATCGTTCCGCGGGAGCGCTGGCGAGGGTGATTCCCGCCTAGCGGGAATGGCCGATTGCCTGCGGAAGATCGGGGCATGACATGTTGGTATCAGAGCCTGGCTTCTACGCCTTTGGACTTCGATTCGATATCTCTGTTTCGAAAGCTCGTTCGTGGGTTATGTGCACGCTCTCTCTCAATGCCTCGATGGAATGTTCCAACAATAAGTCTAAATACTTTCAAAATGCGTTTTGAATGATATGCTTGCTTGTGTATGTTGCTGTACTGTGAGTGGCCTTTGTGCCAACTTGTGCGAACCCTTGAGAGTATCGCTAGTAGCTTGTCCGATTTTCACTAACCCTAAGTTTGGTTGAATGTATCTATTCGAGGGACGCCTTGAACTAGTGCACCATCCAAGACTTAAGAAACGGTAAAACTCGAGTGCTAAGACTTCGCTATCAATAAGCTGGTTGACGTGTTCACGCTAGAGGGGCCCTTCGAAAGTGCGCACGATCCAGTCTAAGCGATATACTGATTTCGAAGCTTGTGCAAGTAAAAATCCAAATAAACAAGTACAACGACTTGTCTAGGATTGCCTCAACCCTAGATTACTGCTTGTCCTCAGTAAGTCTCGAGGACGAGACTTTTTCTGAGTTGGGTAGGATGTAACACCCCGTTTCGCTCAAGCGGACTGCCGTCTCAAACGACAAAAGTGTAACTGTCCCGACCCGCTTTGCCTCAAACGAGAAACAAAACATATCCAGACTTGTCCCTATAGGAATCCGGCTTAGGCTTTCAGAGGCTCGCTCAGACGTATCGCTCTACCGAGGCGAATCATCGCTAAGGTGGGTGGCTACGGTAAACTTGTCTTTGCTTAGCCAGCACACATAAAATAGACCAATTGTTCTTAGTCTCTTGTTCGGCGGAATGGCATGCAGCGCCTCTTGTACTTTCGTTGCACACCATTCTCGTCAAAGACTAAATAGTCTCTTGTTCGGCGGAGTGGTTTGTAGCGCCCCTTGTATTTCGTTGCATACCATTCTCGTCAAGACTATACCGTCCATTATGGTATACGCCAGTGATCGCCTTGTATTTAACTTGTTGCATGCTTGCTGGTAAAAACAAACAAAGATAACAAGTCATCCTCGCTGTCACTACCACATTTTAGGAAAAAGGGTATTTTGGTAATTTCCTATTTAAATAAATATTGTGCATGGTAAATAATTTTTGTTGTATTATTTAATTGTTGTTGGATGTTATTTAATTATTTTGGACTTATTTTAGTAGACCCAACTAGTTTAGTTTGGACCCATGGACCAACATGAATTAAATAGTTAGACTTGGCCCATTTAGAAAGCCCATGGTTAAGGAGATGGATTAAATTAATTAAATGATTAGACTAGAAGCTTCCTTCCTTAATTATTTCTTCATGAGAGGCCCCAAGGGGTACATTGGATATTTTACAATTGCTTGGGAGAGGGGCAAGGCCGGCCTATTAAAAGAGGGGGGGAAATTTCTCTCTTCTCTCATTCTCATTCCAAATCTAGATCTAGAAATTCCTACTCCCAAATTTTTTCCATTCCCATTCCAATTGTCCACCAAATTTATCCCAAATTCTTCCCAATTCACCATTAGAAAGTTGAGAAGTAAGGATCTAGAAGGAGAAAGCAAGGATCTACAAAGAGGAGCAAGGATCTACAATTTGGAAGCAAGTTCATCTCAATTGGAGGTTTCATTGGGAATCCATCTCCCAATAGGTATAATTCAGTTTTCCCATTTAAATAGCTTCTAAATCTGAGATTTAATCATGTAAAATCAACCCATATGTATGTACTACCCATAGGACTTTGTTTTGTGTTCATAGGAGACCCATGGAGAAAGTTATGGTGCTTTTTGTATCAATTTTGTTGGAATTCCGAATTTACATTTTGTTGTGTGTGTCAATTGATCCTATAGATCAATTGGGCATGTGTTTTTGTGTTTGGGGCTAGTGTCGTGTCCATAATTTGGGTACATGTGGTTCGTATCCCAACTATTTGGTGATACGTATCATTTTGGGGGTTTCCCTCCGACACGGGGCTTTGAACATATCGTATTTTGACACGGACACATAGATCTACTTTTGACACTTTGATTTGTTCATAAATAGTATTTGTGACTTGTTTGTGTCCTTCGGGATGCAATTGGTTGTGTGTTGGACTCGTGTCGCATGCGTATCCTAGATCTAGTGGGATACGGTGTAAAACTTTCCAATTTGGTGTGTTTATGTGTAGATTTAATTATTTATGCTTTAAATTCTTTATTTATAATTATTATATATATATAGATATTATATATTATTTTAGTGTATTTATTATGGTATTTATTGTAGCATAGATCTATATATATTTCTATGTGTTCTAATGTGATGTATAAATATATGTATGTAGCTTTCTTGCATGCAATTATATATATACTTATGTTAATAAAATAATTTATACATAAATGTTTTATAAAATATGTTTATGTGTTTAAATGTGTAATTATATTATTTATAATTATTATATAATTATTTATATATTAATGAATGTATTTTTATGTGTGCTTCTAGCCATGTAAAATACGTACATTAATATGTGCATGTGTTTTGTAACTATTAATATTTAAATGTGTAAGTTTATGTGTATATAAATATAAGTGTATATATTTATATTAATTGTTTTACATATATAGATATTGTTTTATATATTTATGTTTATATATATATATATATATATATATATATATATATATATATATATATATATATATATATAGTTTACTTTTGGTAACAGTGGGTTTAATGACAGTTGAAAACTGTCATTATTCGGTCGGATACAGCAGCCGCTGTAGCTTTTGGGCATTTAATGACAGTTCTGTCATTAAATGCAGCGGCAGGAAAATGCAGCAATTTTTCGTGACAGTTTTCTGCGACAGTTTAACTGTCAGCGAATCCGAGGCAGCAGTGGTTTATTATTCGGCTTTTCTGTGACAGTTCTTCTGTGACAGTCAGACTGTCAGTATAAGTCTATTTATATATATATATTTGTATTTCAGTTCACTGTTTCAGTGATAAATTGGCAGATTTAAATTATATTTTATATATTATAATTGTATATATATATATGTATATATATGTGCTTTTGTGTAGTATAATACTAGTAGTGATATATTATTTTATTTGTATAATTATTGGTTTGTATATACATTATATTAGAGTGGATATTATTAGTATACTTTGTGTGGGTACCAATTGGGATCAAGACCTTGATTCCTAATTGTGTATTTTATTCTATATTATTTATATAGATGTCTTGTGAGGTTGACCTTGGTTTGACCATGTTTGACTTTAGTGACTTTAGAGTTGACCATAGTTGACGTTTAATTTAGAATTGATTTATTGACCTAGAAGTTGACTAGTTTGACTTGTTCTCTTTCCGGGACCTTGTATTAATGTGGTATTCCATATCTAGGTTTTTGAGGCACCGAGTCAGACATCTGTGAGACTGTTCTTTGGACTTCAGGCGAGTACATTCTTTGATAGTTTCTCATTTATGATATCCTCTATGTTCGTTGTATCTAGTGTAGATATACATGTTTCTCTTGACACTATGGTTACACGGATTGGTATATCCGGATCTCGTCATGAGATGTTATTCCTTGGTATATGGTGTATATGGTGCAAGTATTATTTCATTGGTTATCTTGTACATGTACATACACCGATTTTCGGGAGGAGTCGCTCTCTTCTTGGGAAATCTAGTGCCATAGCATACCGTGGTTGGATCTATTATACCAGTCGGGGGTGGGGAGTATTAGTATAGATATGTGATCAAATCCCTATTGAATAAAGTATTGGTAAGCGAATAGTGTTGATCATGCACCGCACGTATGATTAGCCAGGACGCATTGTATCTTGCCCAAGCCGATCACATGTTAAGCTAGTACTCACACACTTAGTCATTAGTATTATTGTTTCATTGGCATATTGTTTATTATTGTATTTCTTTCCAGTATTTCCTTATTGTCTATATATCTCTTGTATCTATTGTGCATCTTGTTTATCCACAGCTATTTACTGTTACATAGTTTTTATCATGGATTAGAACTGCTGTTAGAGATGTACTCTGCTCCTTTCCTGACTGGATATATTTTTCCAGATGACACTGAGGAGTACCCTACCTATTATGGACCCCAGGATGTTGTGGGTTTAGATTCTGAGACCCTGGCTCAAGAGGGACTTATCCCAACTGAGACAGTTGACCCTGGAGTTGTAGCTTTGTAGTATTATAGTATTCTTTTGTACTGGATTTGTCTCCAGCTTATTTTGTTGCTCTTCAGACTCATTGATGTATTATTTTAAACTCATGAGTTGTATGGTGACTATTCTATTCCTATCTGATTCGTGTTTATTCTATCTTAGTTCTGTGATTGAGTATACTATCATTATTGGTGGTTCATTATATTAGATAGATTATCTAGACAGCGTTCTACCGCCGATTCTGCGGCGTAGGCTGGGCGTTGTTTCCGACTAGTATCCTTACCCCGGGTGCGGGTCGTGACACTCGCTTAGCGGCTATCCGCGTGCGAGATATTGTATCGCATGAAACAATTAACTGAACACCTGAACGATCTTGAAATAAGTACTCGTGTTTGCATATGTTATGCCTCCTGAATGCTTATACATGCTCCTGCTTAAATTAACAATGTTTGCCTTGGACAGGGAAGGATAAATGGTAAGTCTCGCCGTGTTTCCTCTTATGTTGCATGGCGCACTGCCCGACACGTTAGGCTATTCAATGTTTGCATAAAACTGATCCTAAGGCAACTAGAAAGACAACTTAATAGTTGTGCACGAAACCTGTATTACGTGTTTGGATTTGTCGAGCGGGCGAGTAGCTTCCCCACCAGTGCATTCAATGTACTGATAATCCACCAGTTTGTATGCAGGGTGCGGGAGAACCTCGTTCGGTGCGGATGCCTCCTTCGTACGTGCTAAGGCCAGGAGTTTCCTCTGAAGCCTTGCAACAGTGCATCCGGAACAGAAGCACATATATAAGACATAATGTTGCGAACATAGCCCGAACCCGCCTGAACATCGCCTCTACAATCATTCCACAGTTGTGGCCACTTGACACGCTTTTACTGTTTCAGAGAGAGAGGCTTGAGCGACTTGTAATCTCGGCTATACGTCGCTTGTAACACATGTTCATATCAATAAAAGAGCTTGCTTTACTTCAACTTGTGTTTCAATGCTTCCGCTACTATTGTCGACTCAGTGAACCTGTTATCAAATCGCTATGCGTTTATGACTCCGCTGCACTCGGACAATCTGTGCGACGCTGTGGCTTAGAATTCTTGCCGCCAGCCAATGAACCATGGCCTTGCACGGTCGTGGATCACGCTCGTGCGGCATCACGCCCGGATGGGTCAAGCGATCGTTCCGCGGGAGCGCTGGCGAGGGTGATTCCCGCCTAGCGGGAACAGCCGATTGCCTGCGAGAGATCGGGGCATGACATATTAGTATCAGAGCCTGGCTTGTACGCCTTTGGACTTAGATTCGATATCTCTGTTTTGAAAGCTCGTTCGTGGGTTATGTGCACGCTCTCTCTCAATGCCTTGATGGGATGTTCCAACAATAAGTCTAAATACTTTCAAAATACGTTTTGAATGATATGCTTGCTTGTGTATGTTGCTGTGCTGTGAGTGGCCTTTGTTCCAACCTGTGCGAACCCTTGAGAGTATCGCTAGTAGCTTGTCCGATTTTCACTAACCCTAAGTTTGGTTGAATGCATCTATTCGAGGGACGCCTTGAACTAGTGCACCATCCAAGACTTAAGAAACGGTAAAACTCGAGTGCTAAGACTTCGCTATCAATAAGCTGGTTGACGTGTTCACGCTAAAGGGGCCCTTCGAAAGTGCGCACGATCCAGTCTAAGCGATATACTAATTTCGAAGCTTGTGCAAGTGAAAATCCAAATGAACAAGTACAACGACTTGTCTAGGATTGCCTCAACCCTAGATTACTGCTTGTCCTCAGTAAGTCTCGAGGATGAGACTTTTTCTGAGTTGGGTAGGATGTAACACCCCGTTTCGCTCAAGCGGACTGCCGTCTCAAACGGCAAAAGTGCAACTGTCCCGACCCGCTTTGCCTCAAACGAGAAACAAAACATATCCAGACTTGTCCCTACAGGAATCCGGCTTAGGCTTTTAGAGGCTCGCTCAGGAGTATCGCTCTACCGAGGCGAATCATCGCTAAGGTGGGTGGCTACGGTAAACTTGTCTTTGCTTAGCCAGCACACATAAAATCTGGAATATTCATGCTAGTCGCTAGGTGATAACCCCCTGCATGCTAATAAATCCAACGTACCTAGCTAAGGGAATAATCCCAACTTGTATTGCTATGCTAGAACATGGAAAATGAAATACTGCTTATATTCAGACCCTCGCATGCTAGGTCCCCTAACGGTTTCATCTATCGGCTTACCTTCGGGCCCGAGCAAACGTGCCTGCTTATGTTCCTTAGAAACGGATGCTTGTCTGCTTGTACGTTGCCTTGACTCAATACTTGTAACATAAGCCAGGCCAACACCTTGTTATACAGGATATTGTTCAGACCGTCTAATAGAATGGAAAATAGGCAATACATCTTGTCTTGTTCTATTGTTGCCTCAACAGCTTGCCTCTTGTCTTGTACTCTTGTCTTGTACTCTTGTCTTGTACGCTTGTTGCCCCAACCATGTAAATGGATAATTTAACCGAGACGCCGTTCGATCACGGACAACTTGTGCACATGGATGGTCTAGCGGGCGATGCTGGGACACTGGCATCATCCCGGTCCGGGCGAGACCAATTGTTCTTAGTCTCTTATTCGGCGGAATGGCATACAGCGCCTCTTGTACTTTCGTTGCACACCATTCTCGACAAAGACTAAATAGTCTCTTGTTCGGCGGAGTGGTTTGTAGCGCCCCTTGTATTTCGTTGCATACCATTCTCGTCAAGACTATACCGTCCATTATGGCATACGCCAGTGATCGCCTTGTATTTAACTTGTTGCATGCTTGCTGGTAAAAACAAACAAAGATAACAAGTCATCCTCGCTTAGCGGCAATCCGCGTGCGAGATATTGTATCGCATAAAACAATTAACTAAACACCTGAACAATCTTGAAATAAGTACTCGTGTTTGCATATGTTATGCCTCCTGAATGCTTATACATGCTCCTGCTTAAATTAACAATGTTTGCCTTGGACCGGGAAGGATAAATGGTAAGTCTCGCCGTGTTTCCTCTCATGTTGCACGGCGCACTGCCCGACACGTTAGGCTATTCAATGTTTGCATGAAACTGATCCTAAGGCAACTAGAAAGACAACTTAATAGTTGTGCACGGAACCTGTATTACGTGTTTGGATTTGTCGAGCGGGCGAGTAGCTTCCCCACCAGTGCATTCAATGTACTGATAATCCACCAGTTTGTATGCAGGGTGCGGGAGAACCTCGTTCGGTGCGGATGCCTCCTTCGTACGTGCTAAGGCCAGGAGTTTCCTCTGAAGCCTTGCAACGGTGCATCCGGAATAGAAGCACATATATAAGACATAATGTTGTGAACATAGCCCGAACCCGCCTGAACATCGCCTCTACAATCATTCCACAGTTGTAGCCACTTGACACGCTTTTACTGTTTCAGAGAGAGAGAGAGGCTTGAGCGACTTGTAATCCCGGCTATACGCCGCTTGTAACACATGTTCATATCAATAAAAGTGCTTGCTTTACTTCAACTTGTGTTTCAATGCTTTCGCTACTATTGTCGACTCAGTGAACCTGTTATCAAATCGCTATGCGTTTATGACTCCGCTGCACTCGGACAATCTGTGCGACTCTGTGGCTTAGAATTCTTGTCGCCAGCTAATGAACCATGGTCTTGCACGGGCGTGGATCACGCTCGTGCGGCATCACGCTCGGATGGGTCAAGCGATCGTTCCGCGGGAGCGCTGGCGAGGGTGATTCTCGCCTAGCGGGAACGGCCGATTGCCTGCGGGAGATCGGGGCATGACATGTTGGTATAAGAGCCTGGCTTCTACACCTTTGGACTTCGATTCGATATCTCTGTTTTGAAAGCTCGTTCGTGGGTTATGTGCACGCTCTCTCTCAATGCCTCGATGGGATGTTCCAATAATAAGTCTAAATACTTTCAAAATGCGTTTTGAATGATATGCTTGCTTGTGTATGTTGTTGTGCTGTGAGTGGCGTTTGTGCCAACCTGTGCGAACCCTTGAGAGTATCGCTAGTAGCTTGTCCGATTTTCACTAACCCTAAGTTTGGTTGAATGCATCTATTCGAGGGACGCCTTGAACTAGTGCACCATCCAAGACTTAAGAAACGGTAAAACTCGAGTGCTAAGACTTCGCTATCACTATGCTGGTTGACGTGTTCACGCTAGAGGGGCCCTTCGAAAGTGCGCACGATCCAGTCTAAGCGATATGCTGATTTTGAAGCTTGTGCAAGTGAAAATCCAAATGAACAAGTACAACGACATGTCTAGGATTGCCTCAACCCTAGATTACTGCTTGTCCTCAGTAAGTCTCGAGGACGAGACTTTTTCTGAGTTAGGTAGGATGTAACACCCCGTTTCGCTCAAGTGGACTGCCGTCTCAAACGGCAAAAGTGCAACTGTCCCGACCCGCTTTGCCTCAAACGAGAAACAAAAGATATCCAGACTTGTCCCTACAGAAATCCGGCTTAGGCTTTTAGAGGCTCGCTCAGGCGTATCGCTCTACCGAGACGAATCATCGCTAAGGTGGGTGGCTACGGTGAACTTGTCTTTGCTTAGCCAGCACACATAAAATCTGGAATATTTATGCTAGTCGCTAGGTGATAACCCCCTGCATGCTAATAAATCCAACGCACCTAGCTAAGGGAATAATCCCAACTTGTATTGCTATGCTAGAACATGGAAAATAAAATACTGCTTATATTCAGACCCTCGCATGCTAAGTTCCCTAACGGTTTCATCTCTCGGCTTACCTTCGGGCCCGAGCAAACGTGCCTGCTTATGTTCCTTAGAAACGCATGCTTGTCTGCTTGTACGTTGCCTTGACTCAATACTTGTAACATAAGCCAGGCCAACACCTTGTTATACAGGATATTGTTCAGACCGTCTAATAGAATGGAGAACAGGCAATACATCTTGTCTTGTTCTATTGTTGCCTCAACATCTTGCCTCTTGTCTTGTACTCTTGTCTTGTACTCTTGTCTTGTACGCTTGTTGCCCCAACCATGTAAATGGATAATTTACCCGAGACGCCGTTCGATCACGGACAACTTGTGCACATGGATGGTCTAGCGGGTGATGTTGGGGCACTGGCATCGTCCCGGTCCGGGCGAAACCAATTGTTCTTAGTCTTTTGTTCGACGGAATGGCATGCAGCGCCTCTTGTACTTTCATTGCACACCATTCTCGTCAAAGACTAAATAGTCTCTTGTTCGGCGGAGTGGTTTGTAGCGCCCCTTGTATTTTGTTGCATACCATTATCGTCAAGACTATACCGTCCATTATGGCATACGCCAGTGATCGCCTTGTATTTAACTTGTTGCATGCTTGCTGGTAAAAACAAACAAAGATAACAAGTCATCCTCGCTTAGCGGCTATCCGCGTGCGAGATATTGTATCGCATGAAACAATTAACTGAACACCTGAACGATCTTAAAATAAGTACTCGTGTTTGCATATGTTATGCCTCCTGAATGCTTATACATGTTTCTGCTTAAATTAACAATGTTTGCCTTGGACAGGGAAGGATAAATGGTAAGTCTCGCCGTGTTTTCTCTCATGTTGCACGGCGCACTGCCCGACACGTTAGGCTATTCAATGTTTGCATGAAACTGATCCTAAGGCAACTAGAAAGACAACTTAATAGTTGTGCACGAAACCTGTATTACGTGTTTGGATTTGTCGAGCTGGCGAGTAACTTCCCCACCAGTGCATTCAATGTACTGATAATCCACCAATTTGTATGCAGGGTGCGGGAGAACCTCGTTCGGTGTGGATGCCTCCTTCGTACGTGCTAAGGCCAGGAGTTCCCTCTGAAGCCTTGCAATGGTGCATCCGGAACAGAAGCACATATATAAGACATAATGTTGTGAACATAGCCCGAACCCGCCTGAACATCGCCTCTACAATCATTCCACAGTTGTAGCCACTTGACACGCTTTTACTATTTCAGAGAGAGAGGCTTGAGCGACTTGTAATCTCGGCTATACGCCGCTTGTAACACATGTTCATATCAATAAAAGAGCTTGCTTTACTTCAACTTGTGTTTCAATGCTTCCGCTACTATTGTCGACTCAGTGAACCTGTTATCAAATCGCTATGCGTTTATGACTCCGCTGCACTCGGATAATCTGTGCGACTCTGTGGCTTAGAATTTTTGCCGCCAGCCAATGAACCATTGCCTTGCACGGGCGTAGATCACGCTCGTGCGGCATCACGCCCGGATGGGTCAAGCGATCGTTCCGCGGGAGCGCTGGCGAGGGTGATTCCCGCCTAGCGGGAATGGCCGATTGCCTACGGGAGATCGGGGCGTGACATATTGGTATCAGAGCCTGGCTTCTACGCCTTTGGTCTTCGATTCGATATCTCTGTTTCGAAAGCTCGTTCGTGGGTTATGTGCACGCTCTTTCTCAATGCCTCGATGGAATGTTCCAACAATAAGTCTAAATACTTTCAAAATGCGTTTTGAATGATATGCTTGCTTGTGTATGTTGCTGTGTTGTGAGTGGCCTTTGTGCCAACCTGTACGAACCCTTGAGAGTATCGCTAGTAGCTTGTCCGATTTTTACTAACCCTAAGTTTGGTTGAATGCATCTATTCGAGGGACGCCTTGAACTAGTGCACAATCCAAGACTTAAGAAACGGTAAAACTCGAGTGCTAAGACTTCGCTATCACTAAGCTGGTTGACGTGTTCACGCTAGAGGAGCCCTTCAAAAGTGCGCACGATCCAGTCTAAGTGATATGCTGATTTCGAAGCTTGTGCAAATGAAAATCCAAATAAACAAGTACAACGACTTGTCTAGGATTGCCTCAACCCTAGATTACTGCTTGTCCTCAGTAAGTCTCGAGGACGAGACTTTTTCTGAGTTGGGTAGGATGTAACACCCCGTTCCGCTCAAGCGGACTGCCGTCTCAAACGGCAATAGTGCAACTGCCCCAACCCGCTTTGCCTCAAACGAGAAACAAAAGATATCCAGACTTGTCCCTACAGGAATCCGGCTTAGGCTTTCAGAGGCTCGCTCAGGCGTATCGCTCTACCGAGGCGAATCATCGCTAAGGTGGGTGGCTACGGTGAACTTGTCTTTGCTTAGCCAGCACACATAAAATCTGGAATATTCATGCTAGTCGCTAGGTGATAACCCCCTGCATGCTAATAAATCCAACGCACATAGCTAAGGGAATAATCCCAACTTGTATTGCTATGCTAGAACATGGAAAATAAAATACTGCTTATATTCAGACCCTCGCATGCTAAGTCCCCTAACGGTTTCATCTCTCGGCTTACCTTCGGGCCCGAGCAAACGTGCCTGCTTATGTTCCTTAGAAATGCATGCTTGTCTGCTTGTACGTTGCCTTGACTCAATACTTGTAACATAAGCCATGCCAACACCTTGTTATACAGGATATTGTTCAGACCGTCTAATAGAATAGAAAACAGGCAATATATCTTGTCTTGTTCTATTATTGCCTTAACAGCTTGCCTCTTGTCTTGTACTCTTGTCTTGTACTCTTGTCTTGTACGCTTGTTGCCCCAACCATGTAAATGGATAATTTACCCGAGATGCCGTTCGATCACGGACAACTTGTGCTCAGGGATGGTCTAGCGGGCGATGTTGGGGCACTGGCATCGTCCCGGTCCGGGCGAGACCAATTGTTCTTAGTCTCTTGTTCGGCAGAATGGCATGCAGCGCCTCTTGTACTTTCGTTGCACACCATTCTCGTCAAAGACTAAATAGTCTCTTGTTCGGCGGAGTGGTTTGTAGCGCCCCTTGTATTTCGTTGCATACCATTCTCATCAAGACTATACCGTCTATTATGGCATACGCCAGTGATCGCCTTGTATTTAACTTGTTGCATGCTTGCTGGTAAAAACAAACAAAGATAACAAGTCATCCTCGCTTAGCGGCTATCCGCGTGCGAGATATTGTATCGCATGAAACAATTAACTAAACACCTGAACGATCTTGAAATAAGTACTCGTGTTTGCATATGTTATGCCTCCTGAATGCTTATACATGCTCCTGCTTAAATTAACAATGTTTGCCTTGGACAGGGAAGGATAAATGGTAAGTCTCGCCATGTTTCCTCTCATGTTGTACGACGTACTGCCCGACACGTTAGGCTATTTAATGTTTGCATGAAACTGATCCTAAGGCAACTAGAAAGACAACTTAATAGTTGTGCACGGAACCTGTATTACGTGTTTGGATTTGTCGAGCGGGCGAGTAGCTTCCCCACCAGTGCATTCAATGTACTGATAATCCACCAGTTTGTATGCAGGGTGCGGGAGAACCTCGTTCGGTGCGGATGCCTCCTTCGTACGTGCTAAGGCCAGGAGTTTCCTCTGAAGCCTTGCAACGGTGCATCCGGAATAGAAGCACATATATAAGACATAATGTTGTGAACATAGCCCGAACTCGCCTGAGCATCGCCTCTACAATCATTCCACAGTTGTAGCCACTTGACACGCTTTTACTGTTTCAGAGAGAGAGAGAGGCTTGAGCGACTTGTAATCTCGGCTATACGCCGCTTGTAACACATGTTCATATCAATAAAAGAGCTTGCTTTACTTCAACTTGTGTTTCAATGCTTTCGCTACTATTGTCGACTCAGTGAACCTGTTATCAAATCGCTATGCGTTTATGACTCCGCTGCACTCGGACAATCTGTGCGACTCTGTGGCTTAGAATTCTTGCCGCCAGCCAATGAACTATTGCCTTGCACGGGCGTAGATCACGCTCGTGCGACATCACGCCCGGATGGGTCAAGCGATCGTTCCGCGGGAGCGCTGGCGAGGGTGATTCCCGCCTAGCGGGAACGGCCGATTGCCTGCGGGAGATCGGGGCGTGACACTCCCGACACAATGTAACCTCATGTCTCATGTCCACGATATCTCATGTCCATAACACGCAAGATCATGACCTCTAGCTAGTACAACGAGTCATAATAATATCCATGTAATATGCAAGTCTCATGTCACGAATCCTGTAAGCCTATACAGAATCACCATGAATAACTCAGAAAAGATTATGTCACATGAAATAGTATCAAGTGTCTTACGGTATGACGTACTTGGTAAAGCAAGCACGTAAAAAATAGGATCGCGGAATCAACTCTCTAAGTGACGTTGCACGACTCCGCGTACGACGTCGACACCCGAATCTTGTTCGGACGCTAAGCAACGTCTCACGGTCCTAGGTTGAACAGGTACAACACAGAATAAATATATATGGAAAGAACACAAGCAAATAATATAACAGGATCTCTGCAGGTTTGGTAAGGTACACTCGCCTGGGTTCTGAACTCCGTCAACTACTCCTGGAAAAGTGGAATCTGCACGTACACCTCCGGATGATGAAACAAATATCACCAATATTCTCAGAATACTTGAAATAGCTAAGATTGACTATCCATAAGTCCAATTTGGATACAGGGATAAAATTGACAGTTTTGTGTCAAAGCAGGGTCCACATGTGGCCAACTTCGCACCGAAAAATGTGTCAGAGATAAAGTTCTCCAAATTCTTCAAATTTAGTGTCTACGAGTCTAGAACGATGATATAAATCCAACGGAACATCCAGAACTGCATTCCGATGAGCCGATCACAAAATCACTCATCAAGTGGAACCGGGGGCCCACGAAATGATGTTTCGTCAACATTCTCAGAATCAAACCAAACTTGGGTCACAGAACCAGCGTAATGCTGCGAATTCAATGGCATAAGTTTTGTTACGAATCGACGTGTACACACGAAGTTATGACGAGTGTCAAAAAAGGTTGATATGGTATATTTCGACGGATACGCGTTGATTCCGGTATGCACGCACATCCAAATCAAGTTCTGCGAAAGTCCACACGTCTGCGTTTATGTTACACACCTTTTGATGCAATTTGCACACGACGATGTGGCCTCGTTTGGTGGGACGCACCCCGTATCGAAGATTTTGGGTATTTTAAAAATAAGTTTTTAGTCGTTTTGGAACTAGAATAATTTAACCATTAAAGGAAACTAATAAAAACTAAAAGAAAACATCTTGGTTATACTGTGAAGTAGTCCCTTTAATTATATTTTGAAAATAATTAATGAGATGGTAGAAAATTGGACATGAACATGGGTACTTGGACTAAATTTTTGAACCGTTATTGAACAGTTTTTCGGCCAACTTCTGGTCAATTTTTCAATCAAACCCGGGTGTCTAAATTCGTTCCACTTAAAAAGAATCCTAGAGGGTTAGGTTGTGAACATACTAGCGAAGACGGGGCCCAAAACAGACGAGCGAGGGGGGCAAAACCTCTGTGCGAAGGGGGGCGCAAGGCTGCTGCTGCTGTGCGTTTGCGCGCAGCGGTCGGCCGCGCAACTGCTGCTTCTGCTTCTCGAGCGCGGCGGCGGTGCGGGCGTGGCTGCGGGCGGTCGGGGTGGTCACCTGGGTGGAGGCGTAGGTGATGATGGAGGTGGTGTGGATTAGGGTTTTGGTTATAGTTATATGCTATATATACTTATATGTAACGTGGAACTTATACGGGTTGGGTTAGGTTTTTAGTTAGGTTAGCGGGTATGGGTATGGGTATGGGTTTGGGTTTGGGTTTGGGTTTTATTTTATTTTTATTTGTTTCCTTTCTTTTCTTTTGTTTTATTTATTCAATAATTATATGTATAAAATCTCCAAAAATAGTTAGGTTTTTGGGAAAAATTCTAAAAATTTATATTTCCTCCAACAATAATTTATAACCCGATTTATATTAATTAAAAAGGTATTTACTAAATATTAATAAATATTAAATTAATTAAATAAATCTATAAATTTTATTTTTTATTTAATATTATATTAGGAGCATGCAGGGGGTTCGAATAACGTAATTCGAGTGTCATGTGCGTAATAGGACCAGTTAGGCTCATAGCATGGATTTAGTTGGAATCAATGGGTTGGTGTGGCGTGTTACAATTGTACGCCGGGACAAAAGGGTTAATTAATTATTATTTTTTCGTAATTGTGTCGCGAAAGTTGTGCGACTAAAACAAGGCATGGGATTGCGAATTTGTGAGGGACAATCATGGCATGAGCCTAATTTGACTCGTCTAAGTCGAGCATGCTAGGTTGGTTGGAGGGAAAATGCTAGCTTTGCACTCAAGATCCTAAAACCATGGGGGTTGGTTTCCAAAGTTCGATTAAATTATCGAATAAATATTAAAATAAAAATAATAATTATTAATTACCGAACTAACCTATATAAAATTTAGGGTGCTCACACATTCATGATAGGACTCAAGGGCCAGTACAGGACACTGAATGAGCGCATCTAGCGTAGATCATTACAATGTTTGATGATCGGAGCCAGGAGAGTCCCGTAGATCCGTTCATGTAAGGCCTCCAGCGCTAGCTGATCTCAAGAACTATAAAGGAGGGTAGTACTCCATATTATAGTGGCATGACACCATACGAGGGAGTGAACCTCGGCTTTGAGTCATGTCACAGCGGCGTAACACCGCATATAGTCAAGGACACAACATATATGGGATTGGAGGACCTCTGATATTGTGTCTTTGCAATTCTACCATTTAGTTGTATGTTATTAGTTCAAAGAGAAATCTACTAGGCATCTAGCTATTGGTTCAAGGGAGGAACATTGACTGATATCTAGCTATTGGTTCAAGAGAGGAACATTGACTGAGAGAATATCAGGAACAGTGGGTAGTCCTTTGAGACATTGAGGGGTTACGGACCCAGAACCACTGTTGTCTACTAATTGTTCTTTTGTGTAGAACAAGTCATGTGGGAGGGTGACTTAGATGCCTTAATGAGTTCTTAGAGATTTTGAATGTCTACTGTGCTTAACAGGAAGCACGGTAGCGCAGCACTACAAATGAGCGTAAGGTCTCCATGCTATAGTGGGTGACACTACCAAGAGGTTCCTTGGTAAGGGTAATACCTTGGCTTCGCGAGCCATGTCACATTGGCATAGTACCGCACATAGGCAGGTAGCCTAATGTTGTAGAGTGAAGAGTGTAGGTAGCACTACAAAGAGGCAGGTTTTCTCATATTACAGTGGTGTGATACCACAAAGGTAAAAGATATAAATCCTCGGCTACACGAGCCATATCATAGCGGCGTAACACTGCAAGAAAGTGTAAGGGTTCATGCTGGGTAGGTTGGCACTACAAAGAGGCTGGGATCTCATGCTACAGTGGCATGACACCACGATGAGGTTTAGCCTCGGCTCTGGGCCATGTCATAGAGGAGTAGCACCGCAAGGAAGCTCAAGGCTTCATGCCAAAGACTCTTTAATAGAACTCACCTAGAGTGTATGAAAAGAGATATAGGTCGTCTCTTGAGGGAAAATTTGTAGACGTCCAAAATACATACAACGAAACTAGGCCTGCACAGGGCCTTTAATGTGCAACCAGAAGCACAACTGATGTCATTGTGTGAGTGGGAAGAATTATAGCTATGATGCAGAATTCAAGGCTTAGTCCATTCTTGTATCATACTGTTGTTCTACTCATGCGAAAAGATTCAAGTCAAAGCGACATCTGTCCTAATGCATGATGGGCAGTCACTGTGGGGAACGCTCAATCCATATATATTGAGATATGTGGGGGATTATTGGTGTTTTTGCCTTTGGACTCTTAAAGATAGTCCCACATTGGCTACACCACCAAGTGGACATCTAAATATAATACTTTGTATGAGTTGAGGTGTGCACATGGGATATGGTGGGGCACATGGGTGCCATGTGGGGGTATTTTCCTAGGAGAAAAAAGGATTAACTCCTCATGAAAGTATTTATGCTTTTTATCAAGCTCTTGGAATTATTTCCATAGGAGCTAAGCCCCAAAGGGGCTTAGCGACTCGAACTCGGGCTCAAGGGCGCAAAGTGGCGCTTTGTTGGTGCACTTTGTACTTCGTATGTCAGCATTGTCGCAAGGCACTTGTGCGTTGTTGTTGTGCTTGTGCGCTCATTTTATGCTCGGGTTCTATGCGCGTGTTACATGAGCGGGCACTGAACGAACGTTGGAAGGATGCCGAGCAGGTATTGAACGGGCGCTGAGCGAACTATGCATTAGGCTACGATTGTGGGATATCAATTTTGTATATTAGCTTTTTAGTCCTACATCGAAAAGAAGAGGATGATGGGCTTCCATCCTTCCCTATATAAAGATCCCTCTAGCCTCCTTTTAAGACATACTAAAAAATTGAGAAAGATGAATCCAAAGGAGTCCGTTCGAGTCACACAAAGAGGTGACTACGAGCGTTCCAGAAGTTCTTTTATGAACTTGCTGGCTCCTGGAGGCAGCAAGTCGATAGAGGACGAATCTTGCTTTGAGCAACAATGGTCTTCACCGCCCCAGCAAGAATAATTTTTTATTCTGTCTTCTTCTTCTTTTTCTTCTTGGTTCGTTCTGTCTGATTGCAACTGTGTTTTGCAAAAAAAAACGAAGGAAGTTTTTATTTTATTGTAACTATGTTCTGTCTGTCTGCAACTGCGATTGCAAGAAAGAACGAGAAGTTTGGTTAATTTTTTTTTTTTTGTAATCTTGAGAGCAAGTTGTAATCAGAATCCTTATATAGTTCTTCGTGGAAATCGAGAATAGTCAGAGTGAAAACTTTTGTGTGAACCTCTGATCACGACCACGCGTTCTTCCATCTTTGGTTAAGCCTCGGGACTAACATTCATAGTATTCAAAATTTAGGATTTGTTTTAAGGTCTCGTATAATATTCTAAATTTGCGTTTAGGTTTCCATTTTGGATGGTCCCAAATCCTCTTCTTGATAATATGGAAACATAAATGCAAAAATCAAATATTATACGAGATCCTAAAACTAAATAACTCTTTTTTTTCCTTGTGAAAATAGCATCGGATAAATATGATAATTTTTTTTTTGCAGCACGTCACGGGCTCAGTTTGATAGGAGTCCCCACCCCCATCTATGCCGGTCATCATCAGGGAATCAGACTCGTCGTGTGCGTCGCACACTGGCATTTTCATCATCGCCCGTAACGCACACCTCGTGCACTCCGTACGGTCCAGAGCTCCACGAGACGGCCATGACGCCTTTCGACACCCGCAACTTATTGCCTCGCTTTGCCCACGACGCCGAAGTGGCGCCCCCGACGTCTTAACGACGCCTACAACGGCCGATGCTGCCCAGCTACCCATTTTTGTACGACGTCCGTACGACGTCTTCACGATACCCTTACGGCGCCGAACGAACGACGGGCTGCGTGGTCGGCCGTCGTTTATACCCGTGGTAGAATTGTCATGCCCCAGTCCCAAAATACATAGGACTAGGACACGTAAGCATGCCAGTCGCATGGATATGGCAACTCTAATATATGGAAACCAAATCCATATGTACGCTGTAATATGAATATCAAATCCACAAGTGGTATAACATATGTCACAAGTCACAGGGTATAATCTAAATCTCATCCATGAAAATCAAATATAATTAAATAACCAACATCTATGAAACTAGATCTCAACATGAAGCATCTAAGGATGATAATTTGATGGAAACAAATCCACTACCAACTTGAATATAAGAGCAAATACAATATAAGAACAACACAACAAACACAATATAAGAATACCATCTATCAATCACGGCTCGAAGAGAAGACACCCTCGAATCGTATGTAACCATCCGAATCTGCGTTCCTGCGAATACTCAAGAACAGATACACCTGGAAGGGCCAGGTCCTCAGAGGAACATAACAAGATACATAAAAGCATGCCATTAAAGTACTGAAATAAATATCCAATGGTCACCTAACCGTCTAAGTGAATGCAGTTAAGAACAACTTTTCCCACAAGTGAGCTATCTGGCTGAAAACCTGGGATTTGGCATGGTTCTCTATTGGAGATCCAGGGGCCTAAAAGGAACATCGTCTTTTGAATGGCGGAGGCCCGCCTGATAATACATAATATATAGTGGTCATCACCACCCATATCTCCAACGGAGAATCCGGGCGCACAATAGAAAAAGTGCAAAGGAGCTCAAATGCGGTACTTGTTGTTCTCCCCACCCCATGCTCTAAGCATGTCACATCCATGACACAATTTGGTTCATAGCCTATTCTTAGTACCCTGGCCCAATCCTTCAACTAAACAAGGACAAAGATTGGACCAACATACTACAATAGGCTATGTCCATGGACCTCTAATAACTGCTAAGTCTTCTAGCATACAAAGTTTCTATTAGCAGTTATCCCTAACGCACGGCCCATACGTACAGGAGGCCAGACCTGTCACGCAGTCCGTGATCTATATGAGACTCACACTCGTGTAACAACTGTGTCAAGGCCAATGAACCTAATGATGCTACATGGTAATGGGGTAGTCTCATAAATAAGGTCAATGTAAATACATAAATAAAAATATATCGCGACGACACCGTCGCGCGTATTTTATATAACAGTTAAAATATATGAACTAAAAATAGAAAATAAAGATGCATGCAACATATGGAATATAAATAACAGTACAATGACAAGGTATACTTGCCTGGCAAGGAAGCTGCAATGTACCAATAACCTGCTCCAGAAGTCGCGCAGAACAAATCCAATATCCTATGTACATGTAATATAATACAATAAAATCATTAGTCATTACACTAGCACATACACAACCATATTTACACTGGACTCGGGGGTACACTAGGGGTGGCACTAGTCATCTAACACAGTCAATTGCGCTACTACTTACGCGGGTGTCCTATATTAAATATTGTATCACAGTCAGTCAGTCAAAATAACTTGTGTCTAGGACAGTACATAAATGTACACAAGACAACCATCTAGCATGTTCTTAGGGTCAACATGGTCAAGGTAACCATGGATAATCCACAGTGTCCTAGGGTCGTACAATATAAATACACCTATAGTCATAAGCATATAATTACTTATATAATACAGTCATATATATCACTTGATTTCTAATACGCGTATGCGTACGCGTACAAGTTATTGGGTTCACCGACTCAGGGTTTGTAGTCAGCTAACAGTCATAGAGAAATATTAATATCCTACTGACATATACACAAGCACATACATAACAATATGAAAGGTGGGGAAAAAGTTCGTACCTCGGGGTACGTGTACGGAGACGACGGTGAGGTTGACGACGATGATGACGATGATGACGATGGTGACGACTATAACGACGATGATGGTGATAAGGACACTAAATAAGTGATTTGGGTTGGTGTTGGTAGTGATGATGAGATGTTCATGTTGAGAATGATGATGGGGTTGATGGCTGCTGATACGATAATGATTAAGGGTGAGATGATGACGATGATAATGACGACGATGGCGATGATAGTTAGGGTGATGATGATAACGACGATGACGAGATAACGATAATGTGACGATAATGAGATGTCGATAATGCGATGACGATGAAGTGATGATGATGATAATGGTGATGGAATGATGACGATAATAGAAGATGATGATGATGGTGGTGGTGGTGAGTGGTGGACTGCCGGAGTCCGGCCAGGGGGGCTTCTCCGGCGAGTCATGGTGATGGTGAAGATGATCGATGATGATGGAGTTGATGATAATAATGAGTGATGAGATGAGGTATACCGGATTCCGGCCAGGGAGGCAGTCCGGCCAAGGAGGAGGAGGACAGGGATGAATGGTGAGATAGAAGGACGAGAGGAGGTTAAGAGGGATGGGGTGGTCGACTGCTGGCTCAGGCGGAGTCAGGATATGCAGCGGGGATGTGGCCGCTGTGTCGACTCCGTCGGGGAGGAGGAGGAGAATGACTGGAGGGAGAGGAGGACATCTGGCCGGGTCATGCTCAGGGAGGAAGACGTCGACGAGGCAGAGTTGAGAGCAGCGAGGTCGTTGGAGAACTCGACGGTGGTGGTGGTGATGATGATACTGGTGTTGTCGATTCGAGGCGTCGATGCTCAGGTAGAGGGAAGAAAGGAGGATGGGGCGGCGAGGTCGACGAGATGGCAATGGTGGTGGTGGTGGTTCGTGCAACAGGGTGGGGAACTGCAGGCCGAAAACGGTGGCCGCGGGTCGAGTCTCGTCGAGGTGGACTCGAGCGCTGTTGTTTCCAGCAAGGGCGTCGATGGTGACGGAGCTCGGGAGATGGCCGATCGAAATATCGTGGAGGAGTGCAGGGTGGTGACTGTGCTTGCACGGAGGTGGTTGCTCCGTCGAGGTCGATTCCGGCCGACGGGAGGACAGGAAAGAGGGGGAGGAAGAAGATGAATGAGAGGAGGCCATGGTGATGGGTCCGGCGGCTGGGGCAAAGGGAGAGGAGGAAGGAGAAGAGTATAAGGATAGGGTGGTTCGGGTCGGGTCCGACGGCTGGGGCAACTCCGGCCGGCGGTTGGCAGTGGCCAGCGAGGTAGGAAGAAGAAGGAAGAGGATGCACAGGGAGAGGGTGATGGTGTTCGGCTAATGTAGTTTAGGGGTTTGGGTTTCCAATAGAAAAAGGGGAGGAAAAATCGTATATAAATACATGTGAACTAGGGTTTTGGTTGACCTAGGAGTGGGCTTGGTCAACACCTCCTTGGGGTTGGGCCTTGGCTCACATGGGGATGTTGGGAGGCTACAATTTGCATTGTTTAAATGCAATGATTGGATTAAAATAAAAGGGCGATGTTGCGCGTTTGCCCATCCAGAAAATTATGGGAAAAATTCCTATGAAGGGGAAAGTTGGATTTCTTCATGAATTGTTCAATGGTGGGGATACCTCAATGCACTTTTACATAAAATGTCCAACAAATTGGAAAATTGCACAAATGCGGTAATTGGATTTAATTAATTAAATCGAATGCGCACGATGTTCTAGAATTAATTAGGAGTACACAAAATTAAAATTAGGTTGGACACAAGTGTCAGGGACATAGAGGGTACAATGTAGAATATTAATAAAATTCGGGTTGCACAAAACGATCAAGATTGTGTCTCCAATTTTGATTGGAACGCACAAGGGTACAAAGTTGGAATTTATTTAGAATTAAGAAATAACGTCTGCGACGTTTTTTGTGCGGCTAAAATATAGCACCAGAGAGAAATATTATAAGTTACACAAGGGTCAGAATAGTAGGCAGGCATGTCTAGGATGAGGTTGTGAAATTTGTAGATAGACAATGGCTAGTGAGGTGCTCCAATTATCGAAGCAACGGTAAGGTGCGCTACATGATATAAATTATTGTATACTTAAATAAATGCCGTGTTCTAATTCTAATTGGTTCAAACTAGCCCTAATTTCACTATCTAAGCAAGGTAGGCCCGATTTTGGGTGAGGGGGTTTACAATCTACCCAACTTAAAATAATTTCGTCCTCAAAATTAAAATAGGGTAGGGTTCTCTCTATCAAATCTTACTTGGTTACAGTCTAAAGAATTCTCCTCAAGTTTACATTGCAGTTTCTACCCAACTTAGAATTTATCCATTTATCATCTAAGGCTATATATCTAAGAAAGCTATGCCCCAAATTATTTAATCATGTTATTGAATCCTCAAAGTTTTTAACACCAAACATATCATCTATGATATGCCCTTAATCATTTATAAAAGAGAGTCACCAAGTCATATGATTAGCCTATCGGGTATATCTAGCACTATCAGTGTATCACTTATTCCAAGCACGAGGTTTCGTCTTTCTGAAACAAGGAAAGACGAAAAACAATGGTAAAGAGTTCAAGGAGGGTGTGATAGAATGAAAGTATGGGAATCAAAGCGTTTAAAGGATTCAAATGGGAATTGTCAAGGCAGTTGTGGATTGAAACGCTATTTGGTAATTTCTTACTCGCATGCTCGTATTAGTACAGTTATGTAATCAATATGATCCGCTCAGACATATCTAGAGGGCAAGTACAGGTGTCAACTATATCTCTTAATCCACGTAAAGTATTATTGCGAAGGGCGAATCAAGCGCACTATGGTTGATAAGACCGTAATACACTGATTCTAAAATGTATTAGTGTGGTTGATCAGGCCCCAATAACCCATATGTCATGAACAAGCTCGATAAAGAATAGGCTTACAAAAACTAGGCTATAATAGCGGCATAAGTCAAGGTAGCACAGCAAATATAAGTATGCTAGATGATGATGAAAGGAGGTACAAATTAATTCAAGTTCACAAAAACAAAAACAAAAACAAAAACAAAAACAAAATAAGCAATAATAATAAAAGACTCTACAATCTCTACAGTTATCATACAACCTCCTTGTCTAAGTCGCTAGTCGACCAAATAGGGGCATGGACCTCTAAATTCTATTGTCTGAATAAACACTGTCATCTTATGCTAGCATACAATTAATGTCATTCAGTTACACTTCAATAATGGGTCAAAAGACTGTGATTCTAGGTCGTGAGGTATACTACCTAACTTATAACAATTGAACTACTATTGTAATTATCTTAAGGATACCGTAGAAGCTCCTGTTAAGGTCTACGAGAAGGGGACTTAGTACCTATTAGGGTATCCTCCTATTTTACATAGGTCATGGTTGTCTTAAGCCTTAGTCATAGTGCTTATAGAACAAGTGTCAATAGAAAGAATAGAAGAGTTACTAGCCGTTAAGGGGAAAATGATCTAACTCGTATCGTGGTGAGGGTACATGATACGCGATTTAAAACTAAGGGATAATCATCGGGTCACAATCTACAAGAATAACTCAAACTTATCAAGCTCTAACTACCAAGTACAAAATTTTTAAATTCGAGACTACAACTATAATTCTAGAAAACTATATATCCTTAACACAGAATAAAATTACTTGGACTATTATCAGAAGTGTCAGATGGCACGAGTTGAAAGATGAAGAGAATAAACGTAATTAGTCATCGCAAAATAGCGAGCGCTATGGTCGCAGGGGAACAATATATGAAATTAAGATAGAGGGCTATAGATAGCATCATGGTTCTCTAAGGGGAAGTGGTATGCTAGTTGCTATGTTCGAGGTATGATCAAGGAACAAGTGTTGATTGTATTCCTCTAGGCCTCCTAAGGTGTTGTCTACTAATAATAAGATAATGATCTAAGTTTATAGTTCTCTACTACTATCTAGCTATGAAGGTTATGATCAGTCCTAATATTCAATTTTGGTTTTCTATTGGTTCCTCAATACTAGGGTTAAACAATATGGCCAACTTCTAACTAACTCTAGTAGTATCTATACTACTCTCAAGTCATTCATAATACCTCAAGGGATAATAGTAAACCAATCTATAGATAAGAAATTTCTAGGGTTCACTAGATTATTCTAAACTTAGTGGTGTTGTCAACACTCTAGTTATACTCTTAGTATGATCATTACCCTAATTATCATTCTAAAACAAGGGTTCCTATGTTCTAGGAGAAGGCTATACTCAAGGAATTATCAGGGAAGCACATGAATCAAGCAGGATATAATTATTCAAATAGAACTGACTAGAAGAAATACGAGTCATAGTCAATTGTGGATGAGATCCTATACTCTAATCCTAGGTGCGGGCTTGTTCGGTAAAGTAACGTAACCGAGACAATATGCTCTTGACCTGCATGGGCCACCACAAAAATATGTCACGCCCCAGTCCCAAAATACATAGGACTAGAACACATAAGCATCCCAGCCGCATGGATATGGCAACTCCAATATATGGAAACCAAATCCATACGTACGCTGTAATATGAATATCAAATCCACAAGTAGTATAACATATCTCACAAGTCACAGGGTATAATCTAAATCTCATCTACGAAAATTAAATATAATTAAATAACCAACATCTATGAAACTAGATCTCAACAGGAAGCATCTAGGATGATAGTTGGATGGAAACAAATCCACTACCAACTCAAATATAAGAGCAAATACAATATAAGAACAACACAACAAACACAATATAAGAATACCAGCTATCAATCACGGTTCAAAGAGAAGATACCCTCGAATCGTATGTAACCATCCGAATCTGCGCTCCTGCGAATACTCAAGAACAGATACACCTGGAAGGGCCAGGTCCTCAGAGGGACATAACAAGATACATAAAAGCATGCCATTAAAGTACTGAAATAAATATCCAATGGTCGTCTAACCGTCTAAGTGAATGCAGTTAAGAACAACTTTTCCCACAAGTGAGCTATCTGGTTAAAAACTTGGGATTTGGCATGGTTCTCTATTGGAGATCCAGGGGCCTAAAAGGCACATCATCTTTTGAACGGTGGAGGCCCGCCTGATAATACATAATATATAGTGGTCATCACCACCCGTATCTCTAGCGGAGAATCCGGACGTACAATAGAAAAAGTACAAAGGAGCTCAAATGCGGTACTTGTTGTTCTCCCTACCCCATGCTCTAAGCATGTCACATCCATGACATAATTTGGTTCATAGCCTATTCTTAGTACCCTGGCCCAATCCTGCAACCAAACAAGGACAAGAATTGGACCAACGTACTACAATAGACGATGTCCATGGACCTCTAATAACTGCTAAGTCTTCTAGCATACAAAGTTTCTATTAGCACTTATCCCTAACGCACGGCCGATACGTACAGGAGGCCAGACCTGTCATGCACTCTGTGATCTATATGAGACTCACACTCGTGTAACAACTATGTCAAGGCTAATGAACCTAATGATGCTACATGGTAATGGGGTAGTCTCATAAATAAGGTCAATGCAAATACATAAATAAAAATATATCGCGACGACACCGTCGCACGCATTTTATATAACAGTTAAAATATATGAACTAAAAACAGAAAATAAAGATGCATGCAACATATGGAATATAAATAACAGTACAATGGCAAGGTATACTTGCCTGGCAAGGAAGCTGCAATGTACCAATAACCTGCTCCAGAAGTCGCGCAAAACAAATCTAATATCCTATGTACATGTAATATAATAAAATCATTAGTCATTACACTAGCACATACACAACCATATTTACACTGGACTCGGGGGTACACTAGGGGTGGCACTAGTCATCTAACACAGTCAATTGCGCGACTACTTACGCGGGTGTCCTATATTAAATATTGTATCACAGTCAGTCAGTCAAATAACTTATGTCTAGGCCAGTACATAAATGTACACAAGACAGCCATCTAGCATGTTCTTAGGGTCAACATGGTCAAGGTAACCATAAGATAATCCACAGTGTCCTAGGGTCGTACAATATAAATACACCTATAGTCATAAGCATATAATTACTTATATAATACAGTCATCTATATATGTATATATATATATTACTTGATTTCTAATACGCGTATACGTACGCGTACAAGTTATTGGGTTCACCGACTCAGGGTTTGCAGTCAGCTAACAGTCATAGAGAAATGCTAATATCCTACTGACATATATACAAGCACATACATAACAATATGAAAGGTGGGGAACAAGTTCATACCTCGGGGTACGTATACGGAGACGACGGTGAGGTTGACGACGATGGTGACGACTATAACGACGATGATGGTGATGAGGACAATAAATAAGTGATTAGGGTTGGTGTTGGTAGTGATGATGAGATATTCATATTGAGAATGATGATGGGGTTGATGGCTGCTGATACGATGATGATTAAGGGTGAGATGATAACAATGATAATGACGACGATGGCGATGATAGTTAGGGTGATGATGATAACGACGATGACGAGATGACGATAATACGACGATAATAAGATGTCGATGATGCAATGACGATGAAGTGATGATGATGATAATGGTGATGGAATGATGATGATAATAGAAGATGATGATGATGGTGGTGGTGGTGAGTAGTGGACTGCCGGAGTCCGGCCAGGGGGGCTTCTCCGGCGAGTCATGGTGATGGTGAAGATGATCGATGATGATGGAGTTGATGATGATAATGAGTGATGAGATGAGGTCTACCAGAGTCCGGCAAGGGAGGCAGTCCGACCAAGGAGGAGGAGGACAGGGATGAATGGTGAGATGGAAGGAGGAGAGGAGGGTCAGAGGGATGGGGTGGTCGACTGCTGGCTCAGGCGGAGTCAGGATATGCAGCGGGGATGTGGCCGCTGTGTCGACTCCATCGAGGAGGAGGAGAATGACTGGAGGGAGAGGAGGACATCTGGACGGGTCGTGCTCAGGAAGGAAGACGTCGACGAGGCGGAGTTGAGAGCAGCGGGGTCGTTGGAGAACTCGACGGCGGTGGTGGTGATGATGATACTGGTGGTGTCGAGTCGAGGCGTCGATGCTCAGGTGGAGGGAAGAAAGAAGGACGGGGCGGCGAGGTCGACGAGATGGCAATGGTGTTGGTGGTGGTTCGTGCAACAGGGTGGGGAGGTACAGGCCGAAAACGGTGGCCGCAGGTCGAGGCTCGTCGAGGTGGACTCGGGCGCTACTGTTTCCAAAAAGGGCGTCGACGATGACGGAGCTCGGGAGATGGCCGATCAAAATGTCGTAGAGGAGTGCAGGGTGGCGACTATGCTTGCACGGAGATGGTTGCTCCGTCGAGGTCGACTCCGGCCGACGGGAGGACAGTGAAGAGGGGGAGGAAGAAGATGAATGGGAGGAGGCCATGGTGATGGGTCCGGCGGCTGGGGCAAAGGGAGAGAAGGAAGGAGAAGAGTGTAAGGATAGGGTGGTTCGGGTCGGGTCCGACGGTTGGGGCAACTCCGGCCGGCGGTTGGCAGCGGCCGGCGAGGTAGAAAGAAGAAGGAAGAGGATGCACAGGGAGAGAGTGATGGTGTTCGGCTAATGTAGTTTAGGGGTTTGGGTTTCAATAGAAAAAAGGGAGGAAAAATCGTATATAAATACATGTGAACTAGGGTTTTGGTTGACCTAGGAGTGGGCTTGGTCAATACATCCTTGGGGTTGGGTCTTGGCTCACATGGGGATGTTGGGAGGCTACAATTTGCATTGTTTAAATGCAATGATTGGATTAAAATAAAAGGGCGATGTTGCGCGTTTGCACATCCAAAAAATTATGGGAAAAATTCCTATGAAGGGGAAAGGTGGATTTCTTCATGAATTATTCAATGGTGGGGATATCTCAATGCGCTTTTGCATAAAATGCCAACAAATTGGAAAATTAGACAAAGGCGGTAATTGGATTTAATTAATCAAATCGAATGCGCATGATGTTCTAGAATTAATTAGGAGTATACGAAATTAAAATTAGGTGGGACACAAGTGTCAGGGACGTAGAGGGTACAGTGTAGAATATTAATAAAATACGGGTTGCACAAAACGGTCAAGATTGTGTCTCCAATTTTGATTAGAACGCACAAGGGTACAAAGTTAGAATTTATTTAGAATTAAGAAATAACGTCCGCGACGTTTATTGTGCGGCTAAAATATAGCACCAGAGAGCAATATTATAAGTTATACAAGGGTCAGAATAGTAGGCAGGCATGTCTAGGATGAGGTTGTAAAATTTGTAGATATGCAATGGCTAGTAAGGTGTTCCAATTATCGAAGCAACGGTAAGGTGCGCTACATGATATAAATTATTGTATACTTAAATAAATGCCGTATTCTAATTCTAATTGGTTCAAACTAGCCCTAATTTCACTATCTAAGCAAGGTAGACCCAATTTTGGGTGAGGGAGTTTACAAGATTGGTGCGGGACCCCGCCCGCACGACGCCCTTGCCGTTGAGTATCATGCACGGCCGACCCATCCTGTCCCACGCCAGCTCAGATAATGCCTACTGTCATCAGGCCTCTGATGGTGCTCTTATGGGCTCCCCTCCCTATCAAGTCGTACAGGCAATCTCATCATCGCCCCGGATAAATCTGATAATACCTTCTCCTTTTATTAAGAAAGCAAGTTAGTATGACAACCATCTGTAGAGATCTGTTGTTCATGGGTAGCACAGGTCCAACGCCATCTTTGAGGCAGTCTCTCACTCTCAATGACAAATGGGTTATACATTATATCATATATCGAAGATTCTATGTACCCCAATATATTGACTTGTCATGCATTTCTCAGAGAGTCCACATCTCTGGAAATTCAATGTGTAATCCTACACTGTTCCTTTTTTGCTTTAAGAGCTTGACTTCTATAACATGATTAGTGAACTGGGAGGGTCCAAATTCCATCTTGATGGCCTGACAAAACATATTTTGATCATATCCTACTCTATCACTCCATAGTAATTAAAATAGTGAGATTCACTCTTAGAAGCCACTCCTCCACATCCATTTCCCTATTGAATTGGGTCAATTTTAGCCTTAATTGAGGTTGATTCCAAGTCGGGATTCCAATGTATACCCCAAACTGAGACAAAAATGTGCATGAATTGATATTAAAGGAGTTGTAGTAGGTTGATGATTGAAAATTGGGGTTGTAGTATACCCTTAGGAAGTTCTTGTATTCTGGTTCACAGGAGTTCTCTGCTCGAATTTGGGCAGTTGCCCTTGACTGGTCCTCATATTAACATGAACTGCTGGTTGGATAGTTTTGGCTCAAAGGAAGGTACAAGGATGGAAATCTCATGGAGCCAACCCCAAATTGTGGTAAATGATATAAGCCTTGGGAGGAGGGGAGTACTGTAGAAAGACTTAATTTATTTATTTCTCAAAGAGGGAGTATTTATATAAACCTCATGTTTTAGTTTTTTAATTTTTAACTTTTAATTATGGGTATTATGTAATTATTGAGATTAAGGAAGATATTTTCAGTAATTTTAGCTAATTATAATAAATATATACTCATGGATTGATATTTATGTGTATATAATTAATTATTATTATTGTACATAAAATATATTTTTGGGTGTACAACTATTATTAGATTATTGTAGAATTTTTCTGAAATTTATTGAGGTCCAAAACTATTTTTAGATGGCTATATATGCATATACATATATATGGTTATTAATTATTAAACCAAACCAACCCAACCCAAACCTGACCCTAAACCCGAAACCAAAACCAAAACCAAAACCAAAACCAAAACCTATTAACCCCCCTACAGTAATTCCCCCCCGCTACTGTTCTCCTTCCCGCAACCCCCGCGTCCCTCTCCCTTCCTCTCCCCGTCAACCGTCCTACCCCCACTCTTCCTCTCCCTGTAACTCCCCCCTTCACCCTATATATAGACTAGAGGAGACCATCACCACCAGCATCTCCCACCAGTCCAGCCGACCAACGTTGATCGCCGACGATCGCCGGACCACCACGCGCCGCCGCCACCACGAACAGCCGTTCCGTCATTCACAATCAGCAGCACACAGCGAGGTACCCTTCTTCTCTCCCATGTTTATCCCTGCACAATAGACCTAACAGCGACCCGTCGAATCCTATGTGAAGACCACATGACCCCCTTGAACCCTGTGTAATTAGTTTAGATTATCGTATCCTGTGTCGATCGCAAATTGTGACACAAAACAGAAAAAATAACTTATTTTTAGGAACAAAAACTGTTCCAAGTACGCGTGTTTAAGTCCCGTTATCTTCATAACGGCACACGATACTAAAAATTCTACTTGAACAGTAAGTTAGACAACATAACCGAGTTTTAAGCTCTTCAATTAGTTTATTTTAATTCATTGTATGTTATGATTTATTTGCTGTTGAAATTGACCAAAAACTTGGTTTCTTAAACCCAAATTTTCTCGATACGGGGTGCGTCCCGCTAAATGAGTTGACTTTGTCGTGTACGAATTGTACCGAAAGACGCATATCATCAATGCGAACGTGTGAGATTTTGCGAAACTTGATTTGGAAGTGCGTGCACACCGAAATCAACGCGTATCCGTCAAAAAATATCGTATTGGCCTGTTCTGACACTCGTCAAAATTTTGTGTGTGCTTGTCGTTTCGTAACAAAACTTGTGCCATCGGATTCACAGTGTTATGCTGGTCCTGTGACCCAAGTTTGGTTCAATTTTGAGAACGTTGACGAAACAATATTTTACGGGCCCCACGGTTCCACTTGACGGGTAATTTCATGACCGGCTCATCGAAATTCAGTTATGGTCATTCTTTTGGGTTCGTAACATCGTTCTGGATTCGTAAACACTAAGTTTGACGAATTTGGAGAACTTTATCTCTGACATATTTTTCGGTGTGAAGTGGCCCACATATGGACCCCACTTTGACCAAAAACTGTCAATTTTTTTTCGGTGTCCAAATTAGACTTATGGGTAGTCAATCCTAGCTATTTCAAGTATTCTGAGAGCAATGATGATGTTTGTTACTGCATCCGAAGGCGTACTTGGAGATTCTACTTTTACCGGAGTAGTTGACGGAGTTCAGAACCCAGGCAAGTGTACCTTGCCAATTTGCAGTAGATCCTATGATATTATTTGCTTGTGTTCTTTCTATATATATACTTCTATGATGTACCTGTTCAATCTAGGACTGTGAGATATTGCTTAGCGTCCGAATAAGATTCGGGTGTCAACGTTGTACGCGGAGTTGTGTAACGTCATTTAGAGAATTGATTCCACGATCCTATATTTTTACATGCTTGCTTTACCAAGTACGTCATACTGTAGGACACTATTTCATGTGATAGAATCTTTCTTGAGTTGTTCATGGTAATTCTGTATAGGCTTACAGGATTCGTAATATGAGACTTGCATATATAGAGATATCATTATGACTCGTTGTACTAGCTAGAGGTCATGATCTTGAGTGTTATGGACATGAGACGTGAGGTTATATTGGATGGGAAGACACACACATGCTACAGGCTGATTATATATATATATATATATATATAATATTACTGGAGGTGCTTTAGTCTCTGTATCAGAGCTTGGCACATTTACTGGCCCTACGAGATACTACTTGCTGCTACAGGCTCCCCGACACAGATCCTGTAGTGGTCTCAGCCTGAGTACTAGTGATGCTCTCATTTGCATTTCACATAACTGGTTACATAGTTTACCCTGAGGGTCTATTTTTATTTACTGAATTTTATTTGGCTTAAGTGTTTCTTGTACCTTGTTATGTTCCCTAAGGACCTGGATCCGAATTATGTCCCCAGGTACAGGAGGATTACCCTGAGATATACGGGACATGAGCTGAAGCTGGAGCAGTACTAGCACTAGAGAACAAGATTGTGCCAATGGATTTCTCCTGAGTATTCAGTTACATACCCAGTTATCTATGCTTATTGTTATTTCATATCTGGACTTGACCCATGGACATATGTATTGGTGATATTCTCTTTCTGTTATTGTGTCAGATTATTTTTCGAGACACTATTTATTTGGACTTGTTGATAGACTATTTTCTTTATCTATTATCTTGACTGGTCTATCATATTGACTTGTGTTTACTTTCTGTGGATGAGACTAGAATTATACTGAGATAGATGGTGTAGACCGCATTTATCCAGCTTAAGTACACTCTAACGGGTCCATTAAATTGGGTTTGTCTATTGGAGATGTATTGCTGGCCATTGCAACGTGGCTAGTCCCTTGGTATATTTGGACTGGGGCGTGACAACATATATAGGAGGAGGCTAGCCTCCTCCTTACTTTCTATCCAAAGTGGGACTAAATAAGTTCCTATAACTCAACACTTCCCCTCAAGATGGGCGATAGATATCAATCATCCCCCATCTTGTTACAAAAGATGTCAAACTTTCTAGAATCCAAACCTTTAGTTAAACAATCAGCTAACAGCTCCGCTGATTTAACATAGCTCAAAGTCAAAACTTTTCTATTCAGATGCTCCTTGATGAAGAACCGATCAATCTCCACATGTTTGGTGCGATCATGATGTACTAAATTCTTTGCAATATCAATTGTCGATTTGTTGTCACACCAAAGTTGCAGGGAGTCTCCTTTAAATAAATGCATCTCAGCCAACAAGCACTTCACCCACATCATCTCGCACAGGCTAACTTCCATAGTCCTATACTCAGCCTCAGCTATAGACCTAGCTATGATATCTTGCTTCTTGCTACGCCAAGATACAAAATTGCCTCCAACAAAAATATAGTAACTTGTAGTAGACTTGTGATCGTCCATACAATCAGCCCAATCGGCATCACAGTAGCCTTCAACTCTGAGATGTCCAGAACTTCTGAACCATAACAACTTTTCTGGACTTCTTTTAATATACCTAAGAATTTTGCGAACTGCCTCCATATGCTGCTCTCTATGATCATGCATATATCTACTCACTACACTCACGATATAAGTAATATCATGTCTCGTATGACATAGATATATAAGTCGACCAACTAATCTTTGATATTGCTCTTTACTCACCGGATCACCACCCTCAGTACACAACTTGTAATTCTGCTCGATAGGAGTAGAAGCAACCATGCAACCCAGCATTCATGTCTCTGAAAGAAGGTCCAGAGCATACTTTCACTTAGAAAGAACTATACCCTTTCGTGACCTTACAATTTTAATTCTGATGAAGTACTTCAACTACCCCAGATCCTTAACTTCAAATTCCTCTCCAAGTCTTTTCTTCAGCCGTAGGATCTCCTCAGTATCGTCTCCAATAATTATAATATCATCAACATAGACTGCAAGAACAGTGATACGAGTTTTGGAGTACCTATACAACATAGTATAATCTCCATTGCATTGCCTATACCCCATGCCACAGACTACAAGCCTGAATCTATCAAACCATGCTCTCGGAGACTGCTTTAGCCCATACAAAGATTTTTTTAATTTGCATACCTTCCCCGTTGCTTGTGAATTAGCAAAGCCTAGTGGAATCTCCATATACACCTCCTTCTGGAGATCCCCATACAAAAAGACATTCTTAACATCTAGCTGATGTAGTTACCAATTGAAGTTGGCAGCACATGACACCAACACTCGCACAATGCTCATATTTGCTACTGGAGCAAATATTTTGTCATAGTCAATACTATAAGTTTGGCTATAGCCTTTAGTAACCAATCTGATCTTGTACTTGTCAATCTTGCCCTCTGGAGTCTGCTTAACAGTATAAACCTATTTACATCCAATAGTATGCTTCCCAGCTGACAGTGGTACCAGCTCACATGTGTCGTTCTTCTTCAAGGCCTGAAGTTCCTTCTGTATAGCACTCAACAACCTAGGATCTTGTTTAGCAACCTGCTAGTTGTTAGGTACAATCACTGAATCTAATGATACAAAGAAGGACTTATATGCAAGTGGAATGGATGCATATGGAATATAATATGCAATGTCAGTATCCCAACTACCAAACTTAGCTGGTGGTTTTCCAGCATTGACTCTAGAAGTTTTATGAAGCAAGACAAGAGTATTAGAAGCATCAGAGGAGGAATTATTACCAGGTGACTCAGGTGAAAGGGATGAAGAAGGCTCTGGAGAAGAGGGACTTCGGACATCAGCATTTATGGGTACTGGCTTAGACACAGAATGAGGAAGCTCATGCTACTGCTGCTCATACTGCTCCTTCTGCGCATACTGCTCATGCTCTCTACATACTCTCAGCTCCCCCTGACTGTCGGCTCCCCCTGAGACACCATCACTCCTCCGTGACTCAAAAGGACATAGAATCATACCAACCACGATGCCACTCTCATTCTCCCCCTCTCTACTAGCATTAGTAGATCCATCATCGAACAAGGAACTTAACTCCGACTTCTCCCTATAAAATAGTTCAAACTCCAGGAAGGTCACGTCCATACTAACAAATAGCCTTCTTTCAGTGGGACACCAACACTTGTATTCTTTTTGACTTGATGAGTAGCCCACAAAAATATATTTAACTGCTTGTGGATACAACTTGCTCACCATCATTATGTGATCTCATACGAAATATGTGCAGCCAAACACTCTAGGTGAAACAATAAAAATATAATAGCCCAAGAGCATCTCACATGGTGTCTTCATTCCTAATACTCTTGACGGTATCCTGTTAATTAGATAAGCTGCTGTCATAACAGCCTCACTCTACAAGAACTTTAGTACATTCATTGTCAGCATCAAAGAACATGTCACTTCTAGTAGATGTCTATTCTTGCGTTCAGCCACCCCATTCTGAGCAGAAGTGTCTGGGCAAGTGATTTGATGAAGAATTCCCTAACTAGAGATAAAATTAGCAAACTTTTTGTTAGTGTACTCGGTCTCATTATCTGTTCGAAGAATCATCACATTTACTCCAAATCGGGTCTTCAGATACACCGAGAATTCATAAAAATATTTGTATACCTCAGATTTTTGCTTCATCATGTAGACCTAGGTCATACGTGAGTAGAAATCAATGAAGATAATAAACCATCTGAATCCACTGATGGAAGTAGTAGGACATGGTCCCCAAATATTAGAATGAACAAGTGCAAATGGCTCAAGACTTCAAAGACCAACCATTTTATAAGTAGAACGTGTATGCTTCTCAAGTTCACAAGCATTACAAAATAATATTTTTTGTCTACTTTATGCATTATCTCATATTCTAACTTATTCAAACTATCAAAAGATAAATATCCCAATCTGTAGTATTAAAGAATTGCTTCTGTCTCTGGCCCTCCACTAATAGTAGCAGCAAGCATTGCAGCCTCCCTGTCTAGGTACCAAAGGCCATCACGCCTGATGCCAGTCCCAAGCCTCTTCCCCGTGGCCTTCTCCTAGAAAGAACACATATTTCGATCAAAAAGAACAGTGCAATTTAATTGATCAATGAGAGAGTTAACAGAAAGTAAGTTGACCGAAAATGAAGGAACATGCAAGACAGATAACAGGGTAATATATGAAGTACAATGGACCATGCCAGTACCCCTGATGGGTTGGGATATCCCATCAGTAGTCTGAACTGTCTCGGTATACATATTTTGCTCGGATAATATAATACAAACTCACTAGATACACATGTGATATGCCTAGATGCACCTGAGTCTCTGATCCAATCAGTATGAGATTTAGTGGATGCAAGTGCCTGAACCGGGATACTGTTGCTTATATGAGCAGCATAACCAGTAAATTTACCAAGGTAGCTAGTGTCAGCCAGATCCTGAGTGGCATGTTCCTTACCTTTAGAACTCTCAACCTGAAGCTTGAACTAACGTAGTTCCTCCAGCTCTGCCATTTCAGCTCCAGTCATCTTAGTAGTAGTCTCCTCTGGCACAGCTAGGTGAGAAACTCCCCGGCCTCCATGTGCCCTGTCTCCTTGACCTGTACGTCCACCTCTTTGTCCTCTGCCTCCTCGACCACGACCAGAATTATGGGATTGAGGGAAGTTGTAGCTGAGGTGCCATTTCTTTCCGTAATTATAGCACTCCTTGTCATCGCTGATGGGAGCACTAGGAATCACCAATGCTGAGCGGACAGCGGGTGAGGTCTCGTCTTTCATCATTTTCTGTCTGATCTTCTCTTGCTCCATCGATGCAACAGCCTCATCCAGGGATATAAAAGATGGCAGATGACACATTACTGTCCTTCTAGTCTCAAACTATGGGTTCAGACCCTTGAGAAAATGAGCCGCACGCCTACGGTCAAGGTACTATTTCCAAGGAGAACATCTGCCAAGTTTTGCAATGATAGCGGATCATAGTGATCCAAGTCCGCCCATAAGCGACGTAGCTCCGCTGCATACTGGAGTATTATCTTCTCCCCCTGTGTGGTAGCATCAATCTTTTCCTCAACTTCCATCATCAACGTGATACTTCCAGCTCCAGAGTACTTTCCAGCCAATGTCTTCCAAACATCAGCTGCACTACAGATTGACTCCACCATCCCAACTATGGATGGAAAGACAGAAGTCAGCATCTAAGAAACCACCAGAGAATTAAGGTGACTCCAAGAGCTCCACTCAGCACTCATCTTATCCTCTGGCTCAGTGCACTATCCTTTCACATATTTTTTAAGTCCCTTGGTCTGAAGGTTCAACAACGCCCTCCTAGACTAACTTAGATAATTTTTTGTCCCCTCAAGTTTGATGTCATTGGACAGCAACTCTATCTTCTTTATCACTTATGACGGTTCTGATGCGGGCATGACTTACCTACTGTATGAGATCTCCTCTAATTTGGTCTAAAATATCCTGGCCACCCCCTCCAGTATCTCTTTCTCCTTACTAGTCACAAGTGTTTCCATCTCCACAGTTGCACACAGGGACAAGGTCAAACACAACTCAAACACGTATCGTGTGCCTACATGCGATCATGACTTTCTCCATCTATTGGTATACCCCCAAACTCATGCGGCATGAGAGATGCACGAAGGATATAACTTGTCAGAACAAGGGCTAAAAATAAAGATTTGTGCAAAACTTTCCAGGAAGTATGTTCTCTAATCTCAGAACCCACATTGAGATCAAAATCAGAGGATTACACTAGAGTTCCTCTCTGATTATCCACGATCCAATGACGGGTTTAACGACACCCGAAGGCAAACTCGCAGGGAACGTTGATGACACTTGAGGGTGGGGGGGGGGGGGGCTTCCACGCACAGAGGAAGGCGGGGGGGGGGGGGGTCGGGTGAGATATGGGGGAAAAATTATATAAATTTTTTTTGGAAAAATAATTCAGAGCTTTGGCTCTGATACCATATCGAAAGCCTTAATTGATTTATTTCTCAAAGAGGGGGTACATATATATATAGGAGGAGGCCTCCTCCTTACTTTCTATCCAATGTGGGACTAAATAAGTTTTCATAACTCAACAAGTACTATGGGGGTGTACTGAGATGAATAAGGGGTTTGTAATAGTGGTGGAGGTGGTGCCATAGTGGTTGTAGCCTATAGGGTTTTACCTCATCCTCTAGTTCTCATCAATTCCTCTAGTATTCTATCAAATTTAGAATTATCCTCCAAAATTCTATTGAATTTTGAGTTGAGATTGAGGACTGCACCTTCAAGAACCAGCAAGCATTCCTCCTCAGTGACACTTCGTCGGCCCTCCGGTGATCCCCGTCGAGAGCTTCCGCTACTCGAATTTCTTTCTCGACTGGTTTCAAGAACCAGATCGAGTAACTCTGATACCAAACTGTTAGATCCCCTCCCAAATTGTTTTAGAATTGGAGGAGATCTAATTGTGTTTGACATAGCTAATCGCAAAAATTAGGGAAAAATCACACACAATTGGAAGAGAAAATTAGGGTTTTATTGAGGAAGAAGATAAAGTCTACAAAGTACAAAATTCCAGTCTTCTCTTCCTCTGATACTCTTCATCTATTTATAACTCCTGATACTTGCTAATACTTTTAGCAAGAGATCAGCCTTCATGGATAATAGGCCTCGAGCTGGTAGTAGCGGCAAGGGAGGAGTGAATACCTGATCGTAGACCTCCCTTGTTTATGGCTTACCTTCGTACCCAAGGAAGGTTTTACCCAGTTGAGTTTGTTAGGTGCTGAGCAGGAGATGCTAATTAACCTGGCTACTGCACATTTTATTCTTATGACTAAGCTTCTTGTTAGCTGATTCTTTTACACTAGTCTCTGATACTTGGCACTGCTGGAACATTGCTACTGCTTGGCATTGCTGATACTGGTAACACTGAAGTCACTTAATGCAGTGTAAGCTAGGATATGTATCATTTGCTTGTTAATATGTTGTAGGATATTTTATATAATTGTTGGTGTTTTGCCTTTGGACTAGTGAAGAATAGTCCCACATTGGCTACACCACCAAATATCTATCTCAATATAATACTTTGTATGTATTGAGGTGTGTCCATGGAGTGTGGTGGGGCACATGTGGGTGCCATGTGGGAGTAATTTTCTAGGAGAAAAAATGAATAACTCCTCAAAGAAAGCATTTATGCTTTTTGTCACTCTCTTGGAAAAAAATTTAGGAGCTAAGTCACAATGGTGCTTAGCGACTCGGACTCGGGCTATGCCGATTGCATGCGTGGTTGCTGTGTATGCCAATATGCACGGTTATGCGTATATACGTGTGTGCGCAGTATATGCGACTATGTGCATGTAAACCCCCTCACCCAAAATTAGGCCTACTTGGCATAGATAGAGAAACTAGGGCTAGTTTGTATCCAATTGGAAGTAGGACACGACATTTTATTTAATTATACAAGATTTATATCACTTAGTGCACCCTACCGTTGCTTCGATAATTGGAGCACTACACTAGCCATTGCCTTCCTACAAATTTCACATCCTTGTCCTAGACATGCCCGTCTTCTATTCTGACCTTTGTGTAACTTATAATTATGCTCGCTTATGCTATATTTTAGTCGCACAACATTCATCGCGGACGTTTATATTTAATTCTAAATAAATACGACTTTGTATCCTTGTACGTTCCAATCGAAATTGGAGACACAATCTTGATCTGTTTCGTACAACCTAATTTATGATAATATTCTATTCTGAGTCTCCTATGTCCATGACACTTGTGTCCCACCTAATTTTAGCCCCATGTACTTCTAATTAATTCCAGAACACCTTGCACATTAATTTTAATTAATTTAATCCAATTTCCACCTTTGTGCAATTTTCTAAATTGTTGGGCACTTTTATGCAAAAATGCAATAAGGTGTCCACACCATTGGACATGACACATGAAGAACCTATGTTTTCCTTCATATGAATTTTTCCATAATTTTTGGAATGTGCAACGCACATCGCCTCCATTTAATTCTAGTCTTGCATTTAAACAATGTGAATTATAGCCCTCCAAACATCCTCATGTCAATCCAAGGCCTAATTCCAAGAGGTGTTGACCAAGCCCAAACTACCTAGGTCAACACCCAACCTAAATTCTATACATATTTATACAATTTTCCTTTCCTTTTTCCTTTTTTATAAAACCAAAACCTATTCTAGCCGTAGCCTTCTTCCTCCCCCTACTATTCATCTCCCTCCTTCCCTGTGCAACCCGACCGAACCCCCTCCGCCGGCCAGTCATTTACCGGAGCATCGTCGGGATCCTCCATCACCACCTCCATCTTTCCTCTTCTTCCTCCTCCCCTTCCCGGCCAGAATCCCGACCGCCTGAGCAGCCTGCCTATCTTCTCCCCGACTGTGCACCACAGTCCTCTCCGGCCACCTTCCCCGTCGACGACCCCGCTGCCTCTCCCTCGACGATACCAACCCGACCAGCACCACCGTCCTCCTCCCTCTCTTCTCCTCCATCACCACAGCACCACCACTGCACCATCACCGGCCATTAACACCTTCTCCTCCGGACCTCCTGCACCATCGCCATTGATCTCCCCCTCCCATCATCGACTCCCTGCACCACCACCTAGCCGAGCCTCTTTCCTGAGCAGCCACCACGCCGGACCTCCCTCTCCCCTCGACTGAAACACCACCACCCATAACACCTCCCTGCACCTGTTTCCTGTCCTCTTCCTCCTCCTTCCTCTCCCTGTTCAGCCTCCTCCCTGCCGGACTCCGGTCAGCCCACAATCACCATCATCATCATCATCATCAACCTGTTATAATCATCATCATCACCCCATCATCATCATCGCATCATCGTTATCTCATTATCGTCATCATTAACCCATCATCATTACCCCATCATCACCCCATCATTATCATCATCATTAACCAATCATCACCTGCTCCTTGTACTAGTGTAATGACTGATATTGTATTATGTTATATTATATGTATATAGGATATCGGATTGTTCTGCGCGACTTCTGGAGCAGGTTATTTGTACTACGCAGCTTCTTGCCAGCCAAGTATACCTTGCCATTGTACTGTGATTTATATTCCATATGGTGCATGCATTTTATTTCTGTCATTTAGTTTATATATTTTAATTGCTATATAAACTGCGCGACCAAGAATAACTTGGGTGAAACGACTGTGGCATCGTATTTTATCTTTATTATATATATTATACATGTTGACCTTGTTTTACGAGACCACCACATGATTGGAGGCATCATTAGGTTTCATTGGCCGTGACACATCTGTTACACGAGTGTGAGTCTCATGTAGGATACGGACTTGCGTGACAGGCTGGCCTCCTGTACGTATGGGACGTACGATAGGGAATAACTACTGATAGAATTTGCATGCTAGAAGACTTGGCAGTTATTAGAGGTATCATCATGTCATGGATATGATATACTTAGAGCATGGGGTGGGGAGGACAACAAGTAAGGCATTTGGGCTCCTTTGTACTTTTTTTATGTAACCCGTACGCTCCGCTGGAGATGCGCAGTCATAATGACCCATATATTATAGGCAGCCTCTGCCGTTCAAAATATAACATGCTTTGTAGGCCCCTGATTCTCCGAGAGAATCATGCTGTCATGCCCCAGTCCCAAAATATCGAGGGACTGGACACGTGGCAATGACCAGCAGCACGCACCGATGGACAACCCAATTTAATGGATCCATCAGGGCATGCTTAAGCTGTAGTCTAACAGAAAATAGAACAATTATTATAAGTCACAGTCTATACTAATCTCATCCATAACAGATAATCACAGATTAAATGCCAGAAATAATGCAATAGAATAAATAAGCAATCTCAAATAAGTGTCTCGGGAACAATCCGAGAATATGTCTGGTACATCGACTGCAAATAGACAGGAAATAAATCAACTAGAAATAGAAATACTGAGAATATGAAGCCGGTACTCAGGAGAAGTCTTCTGCCACGATCTCATCCTCAGGTTCCTGTTCTGTTCCAAGAAGTGCTCCTATTCCGTACACCTCGGGGTAGATCTCTTCGGCTATACCTGGGGACATAGTCCATTCTAGGTCCTCAGGGGACATAACAAGGTACAGAAAATACAAGCCAAAATAAATGCAGTGTAGCAATAAATGAAACAGCAGGGTAAACTATGTAACCAGCTAAGTGATAGATGCAAGTTGAGAGCATCACTAGAACTCAGGCTGAAACCGCTACAAGCTCTGTGTCGGGGAGCCGGTAGCAGTAATAATACGTAAAGGGTCTAGCTCTGCTGGAGAGTCTACGACCTCACAATAGTAGTAGATATATATATGAAACAGCCTGTAGCCTGTGAGTCTCTCCCCACCCAATGTAATCACACGTCTCATGTCCATGACACGCAAGATCATAACAAATACAACAGTCATATAATATCTAGGAATAAACTATCCATGTCATAAACCTGTATCCTATACAGAATTACCGTGAATATCTCAAGAGGACTCTGTCTCATGAATAGTGTCCAGTATCCTGGGTCATGTTGTACTTGATAAGACAAGTACGAGAAGTACAGGGTCTCGGTATCCATGTCTATGTGACGATACACAATGCCGCGTACGGTGTTGGCACCCGACTATTAATCGGACGCTAAGTAAAATCACTCGGTCCTGGGTTGAACAGTTTATATCAAGAATACATATGAAGTCTAAAAGAACTCAAGTAAAGTACTATAACTGGAATCACTGTGAGTTGGCAAGGTTTAATTGCCTACTGATGTATAAGTAAGCCAAGAAAAAAGTAGCAAGCTGCAGGGTTTGGCAAGGTACACTTGCCTGTGGTTCTGGTTCCAATTGCGGCTCTGACTTCAGCTGGATTTGCAGGCAGTTCTCCGGTTGCTGAAATAAATATCACCATCAGATCCAGAAAATATCAATCATCTAGAAACGCCTGTCCTTGAGTCCAATTTGGAGATAAGGGCAAAAATGGCCATTTCGGGTCAAAACGGGGTCCACATGTGGGCCCGCTTTGCACCAAAAATGTGTCAGGGTCAAAGGTCTCCAAATTTACCAAACTTAGTGTCAACAGGTCAGGAACGATGATACGAACCCAACGAAACTTCCAGAATTGGATTCCGATGAGCTGATCACAAAATCGCCCGTCGAGCTGGGCCTGTGGGGCCCTCGACACGCGATTTCGTCAACATTCTCAGAATTGAACCAAACTTGGGTCACAGGACCAGCGTATTGCTACGAGTCCGATGGCGCAAGTTTCATTTCAATCTGACGTGTGTACACAAAGTTAGGGCACGATTCAGAAAAGGCGGATACGAGACGGTGTCCGCGGATACGCGTTGATCCCGGTGTGCACGCACACCCGAATCGACTTCTGCAAAATCCCACACGTCCGTATCAACGACGCGCACGTATCTGTGAAGATCGTACGTGACCATGTCGTCCCGTTTGGCGGGGCATACCCAGTTCCGGGGTGAATTGGGGCATTATTTTTTCCTGTTTTTGGATCGCGGTGCACGATCGCCACAGGATGCGATGCACCGAACGGGTTACACGGGCACCGAGAGGGTCACGCAGGGTTCGCGATGCAACTGACGGAATCAAAAACGGGTCAACGAGCCGAGAGATACGCGTACCTGAACAGGGCTCCAGGAATTGGGGTTTCCTCGTGTCCGACACGTGTCTAGAGTTAGGGTTTTGGACGACGGCCGGAGCTGGGCGGCCGTGCGGGTCACGGAGGCGGCTGGGCGGAGCGCTGGGGGGCGCTGCTGACTGCTGCTGCTGCGGCTGCCGGCGAGGAGGGAGGTGGAGGAGAGGAAGGAGGAGGAGGCGGAGGGGGTCGTCGTCGGTGCTGGAGGGCGGTCGGGTGAAGGCAGCAGCGACGGGTGAGGGCCGGTGGCGGGAGGCGGAGCCGGAGGGGATTCGAGGGGAGGCTAGGGTTCAGGGAGGCGGTCGGAGTCGAGGGAAGCGGTAGGGAGGAGCGGTGGCCGGAGGGCTGAAATAGGGGGAGGAATATATAGGGAGCCGGCGGGGGAGAAGGGAGGCCGAGGGTGGCGGAGTCGTGGCGACGTGGCCGGCCGAGGCGGGTGGG
This sequence comes from Iris macrosiphon, assembly GCA_036927795.1. Taxonomy (NCBI): domain Eukaryota; kingdom Viridiplantae; phylum Streptophyta; class Magnoliopsida; order Asparagales; family Iridaceae; genus Iris; species Iris macrosiphon. Next base: position 12,944,550 of record JAYESA010000011.1, read on the forward strand.
ACGGCCGGGACGTGCGGCGGAAGACTCGGACGAAGCGGGGACGCGGGCGCAGTGGGCCGGGGAAGGCGGGTCGGACGGCGGCGGATCGGGTGCGGGCAGACCCGACCCGACCCGTAGGGCGAATGGGCTGGGCCGGCCTGTGGGCCAGGGTTGGGCCGGGCTGGAGATTAGGGTTTAAAAATAAATAACTAAATAATTAAATCATTAAATAACTAAATAATTAAATCATTAAATAACTAAATAATTATATCATTAAATAATTATTTTTAGGTGTTTAAAAAAATAGGTCCGGGGCCCAATAAATTCCTAAAAAATTTCCCTAAGTTCAGTTTTTCATTTTACACACAAAAATATTATTTTCATAATATTTTAATATATTTTAAAATCATTTAAAAATTATTTAATAATTAGAACCCTGATTTTAATTACAGAAAAATCTCAGAAAATTCCAGAAAATTATGAAAAATCAAAATTTAAAAATTCTTAAAAATCAGGGGGTTTACACATGTCAATCCTATTTTATGGCCAAATAGCCCACTTGTTAGAAAGTTATTCTTAAACTGTTTTCACATAGATGGTTAGGCGACCCATTGGATATTTATTTCAGTACTTTATTGGCATGCTTCTATGTATCTTGTTATGTCCCTCTGAGGACCTGGTCTCTTTCCAGGTGTAGATGTTCATGAGTATTCGCAGGAGCGCAGATCCGGACTGGTTACTTATATTTTCGAGGAGGTCTTTTCTTCGAGTCTCAGTGATTGTTAGTTATTGTACTTATATTATTGTATTTGCTTTTATATTCTAGTTTGGTAGTAGATTTATTTCCATCCGACTATCATCTTGAGATACTTTATATTGAGATCTAGTTTTATAGATATTTGTTATTTATTCATATATGATTTCCGTGGATGAGATTTAGATTATGCCTGTGACTTGTGATAGTTTTACCACTTGTGAATTGTTATTCATATTACAGCGTACGCATGTGTTATGGTTTCCATATATTGGAGTTGCCATATACATGCGGCTGGCATGCTTATGTGTCCTAGTCCTACGTATTTTGGGACGGACGTGACAGCGCAGCTGCATGTCTGCGAGTCTGCGCGCATGTGCTGCTGTGTTTTTGCGCGCATGTGCTGCTGTGTTTTTACGCGCATGCGCGGGCTGCGTTGATTGTACGTGACTCTGTTGATGGCAGAATTTGGAATATCAATTCTTTATTTTTTTTTGAGTTGGTATTTTAGTCTCACATCGGCTGGGAGTGGAGATGGGTTTCCACCCTTCTCTATAAATAGAGTCATTATGCCTCCTTTTGGAGACACGCCAAATATTGAAATAAGAGGAGTCCATGGAGTCCGTTCGAGTCACACACAGAGGTGACTACGATCGTTTCAGAAGTTCTCTTGTGAACTTGCTGGCTCCTGGGAGCTGATCGTCGATAGAGGATGAATCTTGCTTTGAGCAACTGTGGTCTTCACCACCCCAGCAAGAATAATTTTTTATTCTGTCTTTTTCTCTCTTCTTCTAGTTGTAAACGTTATGTCCCAATTACAATTGTGTTTGCAAGAAAGAACGTGGATTGGTTCTTGAGCTCTGTGATCTAGAAGGAGTTGTAATCTGGTTTGTAGTTGTAATCGATAATTATCAGAGAGGGAACCCATTGGGTAAACCCTTGATCTCATATTCTTCAGAGGGAACCCGTTGGGTGAACCCTTAATCTCGCCTTCATTAAAAAGGTGATAAACTTTGTTCCTGTTCATCCATCTTTGGTTAAGCCTCGGGATGATGGCCAACACTTCTCGTTCCTTTGTGGCTTCCTGAACGACTTTATTTGGGTGGTCCTCTGGATTTGAAATTGTTGGTATATTAGAATAATCTTGATATATTTGTTGGTATATTAGAATATTCTTGGTATATTTGTTGGGATATTAGAATATTCTATAGGGGATTTTAAAAGGGTATTAATGTAAGATGAAGGGTTGTAAGACTATAAATAGCCAAGAGATTATCAATAAAAAATATAAAAATTACTCTAAATATTCTACATGGTATCAGAGCCCAAACCCTAGCCACCACCTCCCAAACCCTATGTAAAACCCCCTTCCCAGAAAATCGTATATACCCTTTATTTATTAATTATTAATTAAATTGTAGTAATTAGGTCCAAATAGGAGTAACAGATTTTTTAATAATTTTTATGTTAGGTGTTCGGGCACTTAGAGAACTTATGGGACCATCAGGAATTTTTCGGATTTTATTCCATGTAGGAGACCCCTTGAGCAGTTGCTAGCCTAACGATGTGCAATACCCTATTATATAAATTTTCTTATGAGTATATATATATATATATATATATATATATATATACAAATATATATGTATATATATTTTAATTAAAGAAGGAAAGGAAAAGAAAAGTTAATAGAATAAGTATAATAATAATACTAACATAAGTATATAATAATAAGCGTAATAATAAGCAACTAATCAACTTTAGCCTTGGGAATAGTTGCCAGCAACTTTAGCCATGCTAAAGTTGCACTTCAGCAACTTAGAAGCCCCCTCCCTTCAGCGGATGGACTAATGACCCGAACCCCCTTCAGCGGACGCATGGAAACCCGCGGACCCGCGAGCCTTATCACCCTCTCTCTTCTAATATATATATATATATATATATATATATATATATATATATATATATATATATATGTATATATATTAGCTCCCCAAAACCCTAACCTAAAACTCCAGACTTCCCCTTCCCATCTAGAGCCGTCACCGCAGCCAGAGAAGCCTCCCCAAGCCAACCAACCATCCCGTCGACGCCGACATCGCGAACTGCAGTTTCCCACTCGAAGCACCTTCGCTCCGGCATATTTTTCCGTTGACTCGCTCGACCAAACGCTGTTCCGTTTTCATAGGTATGATCTTCCCTCAACCCTCTTCAATATCTGTTTTATAGTCAACCTCAGAAAACGTGTGCCCCTAGGTGAAAAACAGCACCCAAGTCAGCGCGAGCAGACAGAATTCTGCAATCGCAGAAACTTGCGATGACCACCCCTATTGCCGAGTTCGTATCTCCCACCACAGAGATCCGAATTCGGTGATTCTTTTTGATACCTGTAGATTACATGGCCTAGTTTATTTTCTGTATAATAATTTTGTGCTATTAGTTGCTGTGGACAAAATTGTAATCGTCACAAAACTGCGCGCACCCATTTTTCTGGTTTTCTAAAAGTTGGAGATCGGAGCACGCCCCGCCAAACGGGACCGCCCCGCCGTGTACCAAGTGTACCGAATGGTGCACGCAGCATAATGGGACACGTGAAAATTTGTGGGGACTGATTTGGACGCGTGTGCACGCCGGAATCAGGCCGTATCCGCGAACACATTCCGTGTCGCCATTTTTGTGGAACTCGCGAGTATTTTGTGCACGCTTGTCAGATTGCGACGAAACTTATGCCACTGGACTCGTGGTAACACGCTGGTCCTGTGACCCAATTTTCACGCATTTCTGAGACAGTTGACCAGATCGCCAATTGGCGGGCCCCACAGTTGACTTTTTGGACCAAATTATGTTCGGCTCATCGGAATCCAAATTTGGACATACCGTTGGGATCGTATTGACATTTAGAGTTGTTTGACCCATAGTTTGTCCCATTTAGAGACTGTTACCCTCGGCACGCTTTTCGGTGCAAAGTGGGCCCACACGTGGACCCCGCTTTGGCCCGAAAATGACCTTTTTGCCCATGTGTCCAAATTGGACGTAAGGACAGGCATTTTTAGCTATTTGACATCTCCTGAGACTGTTGGTGATATTTATTACAGCTTTCGGAGTAGTACCTTCCGGATCCACCGATACCAGGACGACAGTTGATATTCATACATCAGGCAAGTGTACCTTGCCAAACTCTGCAGCTTAGTTATCTATTTCCCTTGCTTTATATATATTGCTGTGCATGCTCAACCTAGGACCGTGTGACGTACTTAGCGTCCGGTTATCAGTCGGGTGCCGACACTGTACGCAGTGTTGGGTACGGTCATCTAGAGATGGATATCCGTGACACTTTATATTCTCGTACTTGTCTTATCAAGTACCATATGACCCAGGACACTTGACACTATTCATGAGACAGGATTTTCCCGAGATATTCGTGGTGATTCTGTATAGGATACAGGACATGGACATTATACTCTTAGATACTTTATGACTTGTTGCATTAGCTATGATCGCGCTTGACATGGGCATGAGACGTTATGGTCTTGACATGCGTGGTTACATTGGGTGGGGAGAGACACACAGGCTACAGGCTGTATCTATCTATATCTTCTATTATTGAGAGGTCGTAGACTCTCGTAGCAGAGCTAGACCCACTACAGGTTATTACCGCTACCGGCTCCCCGACACAGAGCTTGTAGTGGCTCAGCTTGAGACTAGTGATGCTCTCACTTGCATTTACACTTAGATGGTTACATATTTACTCTTTTGTTTCTTTTAGTTATATATTTGCTGCACTGCATATTTATTTATTGGCATGATCTCTTTGTACCTTGCTATGTCCCCTGAGGACCTGGATCCGAATTTTGTCCCCAGATTTTGCAGACGAGGTTTATCCCGAGGTTTACGGGACCGGAGCAGGAGCTAATCCAGGAGCTGTACCACCATCCGAGGATGAGGTCTTAGCTGAAGACTTCTCTTGAGCATCCATGTTCATGCTCAGCTTTTATTGTTTATTTCAGTCATTTACTTTCTGGTCTGTGGAACCATTGTACTAGATATTTATCGGGTTGTTCCCCGAAGTACTTTGTGAGACTGGCTGATGATTTACATTCCTTATTTATTTCGTGGATCATATTTTATACCTTGTGTGGATGAGATTAGTTGTGCCATGATTGTCGTAGACTTGTTTTACAGCTTAAGTATGCCCTGATGGATCCATTATATTGAGTTGGTCCATCGGTGCGTACTGCTGGCCATTATCACAAGTCCGGTCCCACAGTATTTTGGGACTGGGGCGTGACATAGTTTTTGTGGTGGCCCATGCAGGTCTACGACTAAATTGTTCGGTTTCAACTTAGGGACCGGACCAGCCTGCCCTAAGGATAGTATAAACTATAGGATCTCATCCATCATTTAACCATTTGTTGAACTCTATATCGAACTCGAAATTTGTTACTTGATTTGCATCCTGTGTTGACTCCTATGAGCGTTCTTATAGTTTATCTTTTGGTTGCAGAGAAATGGATCCCAGGAACGGAGACGAGATTCCTTTGGATACACCACACGACGCTGTGGTTACTTATGGAGATGGAGTGACTCCTGGAAGTGGAGGACAAGCATCGCAGAGTGATCAAATCGGACAGCCTAATCCAAGGTTCCGGAGAGATGATATTCCACCACCACCTCAGTTCACTCCCCAAATGCCAGTATTCCCGCCAGGACAAGCCATGGACGGGCAATAAATGTTCCAGATGATGTATGCTATGATGCAAGCACAGCAACAGATTCAGCAAGAGGCCCATCGGCAGGAGGCCGAGTATCTGAGGACCAGCCTGGTATCCGCATTGGAGCAGGCAAATCCGCCAGCAAGGCGAACATCGACGGGATCTATCATCGATTTCCGTCATCTCAAGCCTCGCATATTTTCTGGTAAAGAAGGGCCAACGGAAGTTCATGAGTGGCTCACCAACATTCAGCATCAGTTGGAAGCCGCTGAACTTCCAAGGGAGAAGTGGATGACTGCCGTCAGAATGCAGTTAACTGATAATGCGCATCACTGGTGGTTAGCAGAAGAGATGAGGCTTGGACAGGACCGAGTCACCTGGGAAGAGTTCTCCAGACTCTTCCAAGAGATGTACATTCCAGCAGTCGCACGGTCAGAGCTCAGAGACAGGTTCAACCGCCTTATCCAAGGCAGCATGTCAGTAGAGGAATACAATGCGGAATTTATTCGCCTGAGCCGCTTTGCCCCGACATTGATTTCGATGGAGGAAGAAAAAGCAGAGAAGTTCTTTGACGGCTTGAAGTTCGAGCTTCAGAGAGTGATTGGATCGGTAGCACCTACCTCTTATACCGATGTCCTTGCAGCGGCCCGACGCTTGGAGCGCGTCACCAGGAGAGAGTCTAATCTGAAGAGGCCTATCACATCAGCACCATCCAGGCCAGCACATGGGGATTCAGCGAAGCAAACCCAGAGGGGTATGCCAGATAGAGCAGCACATAGGGACAGACCTCTTCCTACTTGTCACCACTGCGGCAAGGTATGACACATTGAGAAGGAATGCAGGCGTAAATTGGGACTATGTTTGAGCTGCGGATCCAGCCAGCACTTTTCCAGGGACTGTACTGAACGCCGAGACGGAGCACCAAGACTAGCGTTACCTGCACCACGACCATCTTATCCAGCAGCAGGGGCCCAGCAGACAGGAGTTGGTGGGGTCAGACCACCAGCCACAGGAGGGAATCAGCAGAGACCACCACTGGCACCACAGGCAGCCCTATTTCAGCAGCAGCAGCAGCAGCAGAGAGGTCCAGCTCAGGGACGAGGACAGGCATTCCCATTAGCTGTTGAGCAGGAGGCTACAGCAAGCGAGGTCATCGCAGGTACTATTTTAGTAGCTTCATTACTAGCTGTAGCATTATTTGATTCTGGAGCATCGCATTCATTTATAGCAGCTAGCTTTGTAGCCACCCATAGAGTAGCTACCGCACCCCTTCCGAAGATGAAGAGAATTCTTACGGAAGGTGAAATTATTCCAGTTAGTGATGTCTGTAGATCATGTTCTGTAGTAGTTAGTGGCCGAGAGATGCGAGCCCAATTTCTGATATTTTCTATGCCGGATTATGATGTCGTACTTGGTATGGATTGGTTAAGTCAGTACCATGTGACTCTTGATTGCCGACTTGGGCGGGTTATATTTAGACCGCCAGGACATCCAGAATTTGAATTTCTCCGAGGAGCAGTAGAGCAAGGAGTTCAGCCTACTCTTAGGGTGTTATCTGTAGAAGAGGAGACAGGTTACCCAAGAGTCATATCAGAATTTGTGGATGTATTTCCTGATGATCTTCCAGGTTTACCGCCTGATCGGGAAATAGAATTCATAATAGACTTAACTCCAGGAGCAGAGCCAATCACTTCAACAGTTTATCGGCTAGCACCCAAGGAGTTAGTGGAGTTGAAAGCACAGGTTGATGATCTTTTGGAGAAGGGTTTCATTCGGCCCAGTGTTTCACCTTGGGGGGCACCCATATTATTTGTGTCGAAGAAGGATGGAACAGTACGGTTGTGCATTGATTACCGGGCACTAAATGCTGTCACCATCAAGAACAGGTATCCCTTACCACGCATTGATGATCTATTCGATCAATTGAGTGGTGCAAGGGTATTCTCAAAGATTGACCTTAGATCCGGCTATCATCAGATCAAAGTAAGGAAGGAAGACATCCCGAAGACAGCTTTCAGGACGAAGTATGGGTATTATGAGTTTTTGGTGATGCCGTTTGGTTTAACCAACGCGCCAGTAGTGTTTATGAGCTTAATGAACAGAGTCTTTCATCAGTTCTTGGATAAATTCGTAGTGGTGTTCATTGATAACATTCTCATATATTCCAAGAACCATGCAGAGCACGAGGAACATCTTAGAATCGTGTTAGAGACCTTGAGACAGGAGAAGTTATATGCCAAACTCAGTAAGTGTGAGTTCTGTATGAACAAAGTGCCTTTCTTGGGACACATCATATCAGGAGAAGGACTTTCAGTAGATCCTGAGAAAGTTGCGACAATAGAGACTTGGCCTACACCCACATCAGTTGCAGAGGTGAGAAGTTTTCTCGGACTTGCGGGATATTACCGAAGGTTTGTAGACAATTTCTCGAGGATTGCAGAACCGATGATGAAGCTGACACGGAAGGACCAGGAGTTTATATGGACAGAAGACTGCCAGAAGGCTTTTGAAGAACTGAAGAGAAGATTAACAACAGCACCTGTCTTAACTCTTTCTTCGGGGTCAGGAGGTTTTGTTGTTTACAGTGATGCATCAGGCAGTGGACTAGGATGTGTTTTGATGCAACATGGCAAAGTCATTGCTTATGCGTCGAGACAGTTGAAGGTCCACGAGAAGAACTACCCAACACATGATCTGGAGCTAGCAGCAGTTATATTTGCATTAAAAATATGGAGGCACTATCTTTATGGAGAGAGGGTAGAAATCTTTACTGATCACAAGAGTCTGAAGTATGTGTATACTCAGAAGGAGCTTAACATGAGACAGAGACGCTGGCTGGAACTGATGGTAGATTTTGACATAGATCTGCAGTATCATCCGGGAAAGGCGAATGTTGTTGCAGACGCACTCAGCAGGAAGCCTATGGCTTATTTCTTGACGATGCAGCCCGAGTTAATGAGAGATTTACAGGAGCTACAGATAGAGGTCGTCTTACCGGGACAGAATGGATTGATGGCTAATCTTGAGATTCAGTCATCACTCGTAGAGAAGATTAAAGAGGCATTGCCCACCGATGCTAGATTCCGAAGACTCAAAGAAAGGACAGAAGCCGGCATGCAGACAGGACTTCGCATCCACGAAGACGGGACATTGAGGTTTGGAAACCGCTTGTACGTTCCAAACGGAGAATTGAGACAGGAGTTAATGACCGAAGCGCATAGCTCTATGTACTCTGTTCACCCAGTAGGAACCAAGATGTACCGAGACTTGAGACAGTATTACTGGTGGCATGGAATGAAGAGAGAGATCGCGAGATTTGTGGCCAAATGCTTAGTATGTCAACAAGTGAAGGCGGAGCACTAGAGGACAGCAGAATTATTGCAACCACTTCCGATTCCAGAGTGGAAGTGGGAGCACATCACTATGGACTTTGTCACGGGTTTTCCCAAGAGTCCAAGTGGGAGAGATACAGTGTGGGTAATAGTGGACCGACTCACCAAGTCAGCCCATTTTATACCTTTTAGAGTGGGTCAGTCTACAGAAGCTTTAGCTGATTTATATATGAGGTAGATCGTGAGACTGCACGGCATACCGGTCAGCATTGTATCGGACAGAGATTCGCGCTTCACATCGCACTTTTGGAGGAGCATGCAAGAGAGTCTTGGTTCTCGTCTGAAGTTCAGTACATCTTACCACCCGCAGACAGATGGGCAGTCAGAGCGTACTATTCAGACCTTGGAGGACATGTTGAGGGCTTGTATGTTAGACTTTGGAGGATCATGGGAGGACCACCTACATCTTGTAGAGTTTTCTTACAATAATAGCTATCAAGCGAGTATTCAGATGGCTCCGTTTGAAGCATTGTATGGAAGAAAATATAGGTCTCCTGTGTGTTGGAGTGACGTGGGAGAACGTCAGATTCTGGGACCCGAGTTGGTGGTCAACACCGTAGAGACAGTCAAGAAGATTCAGGGACACTTGCGAGCAGCGCAAGACAGGCAGAAGCAGTGGGCAGACCTTCATCGTCGACCCTTGGAGTTCAAAGAAGGCGATCACGTCTTCTTGAGGATATCACCGACCAGAGGCACCATCCGATTCGGAGGGCGCGGCAAGTTGAGTCCAAGGTATATTGGACCATTTGACGTACTCGAGAGAGTTGGAGAGGTGGCATATCGACTTGCGCTACCACCTTCACTGGAGGGAGTACATGACGTATTCTATGTGTCGCAGCTCAGGCGATATATGGCAGACAGCAGTCATGTTCTCGACCATTCAGAGATCACCATTGGACCGAGCTTGTCATACCAAGAGCAACCCGTGGGAATTCTTGATCGTCGAGAGAAGGTATTGAGGAACCAGTCTATTTCCTTGGTTCGCGTAGCATGGAGGCATGGCGCGCCAGGAGAATCAACTTGGGAGCGCGAGGACGACATGCGCAAGCATTTTCCGAACCTATTCGCAGACCAAGGTATGAATTTATATTGTTAACTTATATCTTATACCATCCTTGTATTCTATCGTGGCTTAATTTTAATTTCGAGGACAAAATTTTTATAAGTTGGGTAGAATGTAAAAACCCCTTCCCAGAAAATCGTATATACCCTTTATTTATTAATTATTAATTAAATTATAGTAATTAGGTCCAAATAGGAGTAACAGATTTTTTAATAATTTTTATGTTAGGTGTTCGGGCACTTAGAGAACTTATGGGACCATCAGGAATTTTTTGGATTTTATTCCATGTAGGAGACCCCTTGAGCAGTTGCTAGCCTAACGATGTGCAATACCCTATTATATAAATTTTCTTATGAGTATATATATATATATATACAAATATATATGTATATATTTTTTAATTAAAGAAGGAAAGGAAAAGAAAAGTTAATAGAATAAGTATAATAATAATACTAACATAAGTATATAATAATAAGCGTAATAATAAGCAACTAATCAACTTTAGCCTTGGGAATAGTTGCCAGCAACTTTAGCCATGCTAAAGTTGCACTTCAGCAACTTAGAAGCCCCCTCCCTGTCACGCCCCGATCTCCCGCAGGCAAATCGGCCGTTCCCGCTAGGCGGGAATCACCCTCGCCAGCGCTCCCGCGGAACGATCGCTTAACCCATCCGGGCGTGATGCCGCACGAGCGTGATCCACGCCCGTGCAAGGCCATGGTTCATTGGCTGGCGGCCAGAGTTCTAAGCCACAGAGTCGTACAGATTGTTCGAGTGCAGAGGAGTCATGAACGCATAGGCGATCGGTAACAGGTTCACTGAGTCGACAAATATAGCGGAAGCATAGAAACACAAGTTGAAGTAAAGCAAGCTCTTTTATTAATATAAACTTGTGTTACAGGCGGCATATAGCCGAGATTACAAGTCACTCAAGTCTCTCTTTCTGAAACAGTAAAAGCGTGCCAAGTGGCTACAACTGTGGAATGAATGTACAGGCGATGGTCAGGCGATGTTCAGGCGATGTTCAGGCGATGTTCACAACTTATGTATTGTATATGTGCTTCAGTCCCGGACGCACCGTTGCAAGGCTTCAGAGGGAACTCCTGGCCTTAGCACGCACATTGGAGGCATCCGCACCGAACGAGGTTCTCCCGTACCCTGCATACAAACTGGTGGATTATCAGTACATTGAATGCACTGGTGGGGAAGCTACTCGCCCGCTCGACAAATCCAAACACGTAATACAGGTTCCGTGCACAACTATTAAGTTGTCTTTCTAGTTGCCTTAGGATCAGTTTCATGCAAACATTGAACAGCTTAACGTGTCGGGCAGTGCGCCATGCAACATGAGAGGAAACACGACGAGACTTACCAACTTACCATCTCTTCCCTGTCCAAGGCAACATTAAGGCAACATTGTTAATTTGAGCAGAGGCATGTATAAACATTCAGAAGGCAAGCATATGCATACACGAAGGGTCGTTTAAACATGATCGTTCAGGTGTTCAGTTGTTGCGATGCAGTGACTCGCACGCGGATAGCCGCTAAGTGAGGATGACTTATCTATATGAACACGGTCGTTGGCAAAGCCATTATGGATACTAGTCTTAAACGAGAGTAGTTTGCAACGAAAGTACAGTGGGTGCTAAAAGCTATCTCGTTTAGTACAGTAGACTATACAGTAAGTTCAGCCATGGAGCGGATGGTATGTAGCGAAAGAACGGTAGGTGCTGCACACTATCTCGTCCAGTACAGTTGGCTGAAACAGTGGAGTTCCATCCGGATCGGAGCGGCCCCAGTGCCCCAGAGACCGTCCATGGAACTATGCCTCGTTTCCGAGTTGTCCGCGACATGCAGGTCAGGGTCAGGGTCAGTTTCCCCTTCACTAGATACTCGAGTACTGTAGAACAGGAGTACAGTGGTACAGTGGTACAGTAGAACAGTATAACAGTAGTACAGTAGTGCACGATTACAGGAGGTGCTTGAATCATGATTCTGTACAGTGATTAACTTGTCTTGATGCATTCCCCTGGTTCGGGGCTGCCTGGTGACCTAACGGTCCCGGATACTTGCAGGAACATTCAGGCACGGAACGACTACGTAGTAGTCTCCCGAGGTTTGGATGAAAACACGGTAACTATCAAGCAGACAAGCATGCGTTTCTAGGAACATAAGCAGGCACGTTGCTCGGGCCCGAAGGTAGTCCGAGAGATGAAACCGTTAAGGGACTTAGCATGCGAGGGTCTGAATATAAGCAGTATTTCCTTTTCCATGTTCTAGCAAGCAATATGAGTTGGGATTATTCCCTTAGCTAGGTGCGTTAGATTTATTAGCATGCAGGGGGTGATTCACCTAGCGACTAGCATATATGATTCCAGGTTTTATGTGTGCTGGCTAAGCAAAGACAAGTTCACCGTAGCCACCCACCTTAGCGATGATTCGCCTCGGTAGAGCGATACGTCTGAGCGAGCCTCTGAAAGTCTAAGCCGGATTCCTGTAGGGGCAAGTCTGGATATCCTTTGCTTCTTGATCGAGGCAAAGCGGGTCGGGACAGCTTCACGATTGCCGTTTGAGACGGCAGTCCGCTTGAGCGGAACGGGGTGTTACATCCTACCCAACTTAGAAAAAGTCTCGTCCTCGAGACTTACTAAGGACAAGCAGTAAGCTAGGGTTGAGGCAATCCTAGACAAGTCGTTTGTACTTGTTTCATTTAGATATTCACTTGCACAAGCTTCAAAATCAGCATACCGCATAGACTGGATCGTGCGCACCTTCGACATGCATTTTTAGTGTGAACACGTCAACCAGCTCAGTGATAGCGAAGTCTTAGCACTCGAGTTTTACCTTTTCTTAAGTCTTGGATGGTGCACTAGTTCAAGGCGTCCCTTGAATAGATGCATTCAACCAAACTTAGAGTTAATGAAAATCGGACAAGCTACTAGCGATACTCTCAAGGGTTCGCACAGGTTGGCACAAAGGCCACTCGCAGCATACAACCAGACAAGCAAGCATATCATTCAAAATGTATTTTGAAAGTATTTAGACTTATTGTTGGAACATCCCATCGAGGCATTGAGAGAGAGCGTGCACATAACCCACGAATGAGCTTTCGAAACAGAGATATCGAATTGAAGTCCAAAGGCGTAGAAGCCAGGCTCTGATACCAACATGTCACGCCCCGATCTCCCGCAGGCAAATCGGCCTTTCCCGCTAGGCGGGAATCACCCTCGCCAGCGCTCCCGCGGAACGATCACTTAACCCATCCGGGCGTGATGCCGCACGAGCGTGATCCACGCCCGTGCAAGGCCATGGTTCATTGGCTGGCGGCCAGAGTTCTAAGCCACAGAGTCGTACAGATTGTCCGAGTGCAGAGGAGTCATGAACGTATAGGCGATCGATAACAGGTTCACTGAGTCGACAAATATAGCGGAAGCATAGAAATATAAGTTAAAGTAAAGCAAGCTATTTTATTGATATAAACTTATGTTACAGGCGGCGTATAGCCGAGATTACAAGTCGCTCAAGCCTCTCTTTCTGAAACAGTAAAAGCGTGCCAAGTGGCTACAACTGTGGAATGAATGTACAGGCGATGGTCAGGCGATGTTCAGGCGATGTTCAGGCGATGTTCACAACTTATGTCTTGTATATGTGCTTCAGTCCCGGACGCACCGTTACAAGGCTTCAGAGGGAACTCCTGGCCTTAGCACGCACATTGGAGGCATCCGCACCGAACGAGGTTCTCCCGCACCCTGCATACAAACTGGTGGATTATCAGTACATTGAATGCACTGGTGGGGAAGCTACTCGCCCGCTCGATAAATCCAAACACGTAATACAGGTTCCGTGCACAACTATTAAGTTGTCTTTCTAGTTGCCTTAGGATCAGTTTCATGCAAACATTGAACAGCTTAACGTGTCGGGCAGTGCGCCGTACAACATGAGAGGAAACACGGCGAGACTTACCAACTTACCATCTCTTCCCTGTCCAAGGCAACATTAAGGCAACATTGTTAATTTGAGCAGAGGCATGTATAAACTTTCAGGAGGCAAGCATATGCATACACGAAGGGTCGTTTAAACATGATCGTTCAGGTGTTCAGTTGTTGCGATGCAGTGACTCGCACGCGGATAGCCGCTAAGCGAGGATGACTTATCTATATGAACACGGTCGCTGGCAAAGCCATTATGGACACTAGTCTTAAACGAGAGTAGTTTGCAACGAAAGTACAGTGGGTGCTACAAGCTATCTCATTTAGTACAGTAGACTATACAGTAAGTTCAGCCATGGAGCGGATGGTATGCAGCGAAAGAACGGTAGGTGCTGTACACTATCTCGTCCAGTACAGTTGGCTGAAACAGTGGAGTTCCATCCGGATCGGAGCGGCCCCAGTGCCCCGGAGACCGTCCATGGAACTATGCCTCGTTTCCGAGTTGTCCGCGACATGCAGGTCAGGGTCAGGGTCAGTTCCCCTTCACTAGATACTCGAGTACTGTAGAACAGGAGTACAGTGGTACAGTAGTATAGTGGTACAGTAGAACAGTATAACAGTAGTACAGTAGTGCACGATTATAGGAGGTGCTTGAATCATGATTCTGTACAGTGATTAACTTATCTTGATGCATTCCCCTGGTTCAGGGCTGCCTGGTGACCTAACGGTCCCGGATACTTGCAGGAACATTCAAGCACGGAACGACTACGTAGTAGTCTCCCGGGGTTTGGATGAAAACACGGTAACTATCAAGCAGACAAGTATGCGTTTCTAGGAACATAAGCAGGCACGTTGCTCGGGCCCGAAGGTAGTCCGAGAGATGAAACCGTTAAGGGACTTAGCATGCGAGGGTCTGAATATAAGCAGTATTTCCTTTTCCATGTTCTAGCAAGCAATATGAGTTGGGATTATTCCCTTAGCTAGGTGCGTTGGATTTATTAGCATGCAGGGGGTGATTCACCTAGCGACTAGCATATATGATTCCAGGTTTTATGTGTGCTGGCTAAGCAAAGACAAGTTCACCGTAGCCACCCACCTTAGCGATGATTTGCCTCGGTAGAGCGATACGTCTGAGCGAGCCTCTGAAAGTCCAAGCCAGATTCCTGTAGGGGCAAGTCTGGATATCATTTGCTTCTTGATCGAGGCAAAGCGGGTCGGGACAGCTGCACGATTGCCATTTGAGACGGCAGTCCGCTTGAGCGAAACGGGGTATTACACTCCCTTCAGCGGATGGACTAATGACCCGAACCCCCTTCAGCGGACGCATGGAACCCTGATTTTAATTACAGAAAAATCTCAGAAAATTTCAGAAAATTGTGAAAAATCAAAATTTAAAAATTCTTAAAAAATCAGGGGGTTTACACATGCCAATCCTATTTTATGGCCAAATAGCCCACTTGTTAGAAAGTTATTCTTAAACTATTTTCACATAGATGGTTAGGCGACCCATTGGATATTTATTTCAGTACTTTATTGGCATGCTTCTATGTATCTTGTTATGTCCCTCTGAGGACCTGGTCTCTTTCCAGGTGTAGATGTTCATGAGTATTCGCAGGAGTGCAGATCCGGACTGGTTACTTATATTTTCGAGGAGGTCTTCTCTTCGAGTCTCAGTGATTGTTAGTTATTGTACTTATATTATTGTATTTGCTTTTATATTCTAGTTTGGTAGTGGATTTATTTCCATCCGACTATCATCTTGAGATACTTTATATTGAGATCTAGTTTCATAGATATTTGTTATTTATTCATATATGATTTCCGTGGATGAGATTTAGATTATGCCTGTGACTTGTGATAGTTTTACCACTTGTGAATTGTTATTCATATTACAGCGTACGCATGTGTTATGGTTTCCATATATTGGAGTTGCCATATACATGCGGCTGGCATGCTTACGTGTCCTAGTCCTACGTATTTTGGGACGGGCATGACAGCGCAGCTGCATGTCTGCGAGTCTGCGCGCATGTGCTGCTGTATTTTTGTGCGCATGTGCTGCTGTGTTTTTGCGCGCATGCGCGGGCTGCGTTGATTGTACGTGACTCTGTTGATGGCAGAATTTGGAATATCAATTCTTTATTTTTTTTTTGAGTTGGTATTTTAGTCTCACATCGGCTGGGAGTGGAGATGGGTTTCCACCCTTCTCTATAAATAGAGTCATTATGCCTCCTTTTGGAGACACGCCAAATATTGAAATAAGAGGAGTCCATGGAGTCCGTTCGAGTCACACACAGAGGTGACTACGATCGTTTCAGAAGTTCTCTTGTGAACTTGCTGGCTCCTGGGAGCTGATCGTCGATAGAGGATGAATCTTGCTTTGAGCAACTGTGGTCTTCACCACCCCAGCAAGAATAATTTTTTATTGTCTTTTTCTCTCTTCTTCTAGTTGTAAACGTTATGTCCCAATTACAATTGTGTTTGCAAGAAAGAACGTAGATTGGTTCTTGATCTCTGTGATCTAGAAGGAGTTGTAATCTGGTTTGTAGTTGTAATCGATAATTATCAGAGAGGGAACCCATTGGGTAAACCCTTGATCTCATATTCTTCAGAGGGAACCCGTTGGGTGAACCCTTAATCTCGCCTTCATTAAAAAGGTGATAAACTTTGTTCCTGTTCATCCATCTTTGGTTAAGCCTCGGGATGATGGCCAACACTTCTCGTTCCTTTGTGGCTTCCTGAACGACTTTATTTGGGTGGTCCTCTGGATTTGAAATTGTTGGTATATTAGAATAATCTTGATATATTTGTTGGTATATTAGAATATTCTTGGTATATTTGTTGGGATATTAGAATATTCTATAGGGGATTTTAAAAGGGTATTAGTGTAAGATGAAGGGTTGTAAGACTATAAATAGCCAAGAGATTATCAATAAAAAATATAAAAATTACTCTAAATATTCTACATGGTATCAGAGCCCAAACCCTAGCCACCACCTCCCAAACCCTATGTAAAACCCCCTTCCCAGAAAATCGTATATACCCTTTATTTATTAATTATTAATTAAATTGTAGTAATTAGGTCCAAATAGGAGTAACAAATTTTTTAATAATTTTTATGTTAGGTGTTCGGGCACTTAGAGAACTTATGGGACCATCAGGAATTTTTCGGATTTTATTCCATGTAGGAGACCCCTTGAGCAGTTGCTAGCCTAACGATGTGCAATACCCTATTATATAAATTTTCTTATGAGTATATATATATATATATATATATATATATATATATATACAAATATATATGTATATATATTTTAATTAAAGAAGGAAAGGAAAAGAAAAGTTAATAGAATAAGTATAATAATAATACTAACATAAGTATATAATAATAAGCGTAATAATAAGCAACTAATCAACTTTAGCCTTGGGAATAGTTGCCAGCAACTTTAGCCATGCTAAAGTTGCACTTCAGCAACTTAGAAGCCCCCTCCCTTCAGCGGATGGACTAATGACCCGAACCCCCTTCAGCGGACGCATGGAAACCCACGGACCCGCGAGCCTTATCACCCTCTCTCTTCTAATATATATATATATATATATATATATATATATATATATATATATATATATATATGTATATATATTAGCTCCCCAAAACCCTAACCTAAAACTCCAGACTTCCTCTTCCCATCTAGAGCCATCACCGCAGCCAGAGAAGCCTCCCCAAGCCAACCAACCATCCCGTCGACGCCGACATCGCGAACTGCAGTTTCCCACTCGAAGCACCTTCGCTCCGACGTATTTTTCCGTTGACTCGCTCGACCAAACGCTGTTCCGTTTTCATAGATATGATCTTCCCTCAACCCTCTCCAATATCTATTTTATAGTCAACCTCGGAAAACGTGTGTCCCTAGGTGAAAAATAGCGCCCAAGTCAGCGCGAGCAGACAGAATTCTGCAATCGCAGAAACTTGCGATGACCACCCCTATTGCCGAGTTCGTATCTCCAATCACAGAGATTCGAATTCAGTGATTCTTTTTGATACCTGTAGATTACATGGCCTAGTTTATTTTCTGTATAATAACTTTGTGCTATTAGTTGCTGTGGACAAAATTATAATCGTCACAAAACTGCACGCACCCATTTTTTCGGTTTTCTAAAAGTTGGAGATCGGAGCGCGCCCCGCCAAACGGGATCATCCCGCCGTGTGCCAAGTGTTCCGAATGGTAAACGCAGCATAACGGGACACGTGAAAATTCGTGGGGACTGATTTGGACGCGTGTGCGCGCCGAAATCAGACCGTATCCGCGAACACATTCCGTGTCGCCACTTTTGTGGAACTCGCGAGTATTTTGTGCACGCTTGTCAGATTGTGACGAAACTTATGCCACTGGACTCGTGATAACACGCTGGTCCTGTGACCCAATTTTCACGCATTTCTGAGACGGTTGACCAGATCGCCAATTGGCGGGCCCCACAGTTGACTTTTTGGACCAAATTATGTTCGGCTCATCGAAATCCAAATTTGGACATACCGTTGGGATCGTATTGACATTTAGAGTTGTTTGACCCATAGTTTGTCCCATTTAGAGACTGTTACCCTCGGCACGTTTTTTGGTGCAAAGTGGGCCCACACGTGGACCCCGCTTTGGCCCAAAAATGACCTTTTTGCCCCTGTGTCCAAATTGGACGTAAGGACAGGCATTTCCAGCTATTTGACATCTTCTGAGACTGTTGGTGATATTTATTACAGCTTTCGGAGTAGTACCTATCGGATCCACCGATACTAGGACGACAGTTGATATTCAAACATCAGGCAAGTGTACCTTGCCAAACTCTGCAGCTTAGTTATCTATTTCCCTTGCTTTATATATATTGTTGTGCATGCTCAACCTAGGACCGTGTGACATACTTAGCGTCCGATTATCAGTCGGGTGCCGACACTGTACGCAGTGTTGGGTACGGTCATCTAGAGATGGATATCCGTGACACTTTATATTCTCGTACTTGTCTTATCAAGTACCATATGACCCAGGACACTTGACACTATTCATGAGACAGGATTTTCCCGAGATATTCGTAGTGATTCTGTATAGGATACAGGACATGGACATTATACTCTTAGATACTTTATGACTTGTTGCATTAGCTATGATCGCGCTTGACATGGGCATGAGACGTTATGGTCTTGACATGCGTGGTTACATTGGGTGGGGAGAGACACACAGGCTACAGGCTGTATCTATCTATATCTTCTATTATTGAGAGGTCGTAGACTCTCGTAGCAGAGCTAGACCCACTACCGGTTATTACCGCTACTGGCTCCCCGACACAGAGCTTGTAGTGGCTCAGCCTGAGACTAGTGATGCTCTCACTTGCATTTACACTTAGATGGTTACATATTTATCCTTTTGTTTCTTTTAGTTATATATTTGCTGTACTGCATATTTATTTATTGGCATGATCTCTTTGTACCTTGCTATGTCCCCTGAGGACCTGGATCCGGATTTTGTCCCCAGATTTTGCAGACGAGGTTTATCCCGAGGTTTACGGGACCGGAGCAGGAGCTGATCCAGGAGCTGTACCACCATCCGAGGATGAGGTCTTAGCTGAAGACTTCTCTTGAGCATCCATGTTCATGCTCAGCTTTTATTGTTTATTTCAGTCATTTACTTTCTGGTCTGTGGAACCATTGTACTAGATATTTATCGGGTTGTTCCCCGAAGTACTTTGTGAGACTGGCTGATGATTTACATTCCTTATTTATTTCGTGGATCATATTTTATACCTTGTGTGGATGAGATTAGTTGTGCCATGATTGTCGTAGACTTGTTTTACAGCTTAAGTATGCCCTGATGGATCCATTATATTGAGTTGGTCCATCGGTGCGTACTGCTGGCCATTATCACGCGTCCGGTCCTACAGTATTTTAGGACTGGGGTGTGACATCCTAGCCGCCACCACTGCCACACCGCCCGCCACCACCATTATCGCGCCGCCACCACCGCTGCCCTACCGCCCGCCACCACCGTCGCCGCTCGCCCGCCGCCACCACCACCACGAAGTCGCGACTCCTTGGGAGCCTTCTGCTGCGGTTCCTAGAGTCTCCCGCAGGTCATTCCAGACGTTAATATCGAAGGCCTAGATCTGATAGGGGAGAGATATGATCGGGTCTAGGAGAGGATGAAGAGGGCGAACGTGAATCGTAGAACGGATGTGAGGTGATCGAAGAAAAGGAGGATCGATAGAGGAGATCATCAAGAAGTTGGACTCTACGGAGGTCGCAACGTTGATGAAGCTGGTAAATCTGTCAACAGGTGAGAGCGTGACATGAACATTGGCAAAGTTGGAGCTTCCATCCATCGATCTGAAGCTTGATGAACCGGCCACCTACCTGAGTTGGTCATGACGGGTGAGGAGAATTCTCGCAGGGAAGAACCTGGAGGGTTTCTTGTCAGGAGAGAAGACAGATTCGGATGAGGGCTCGGTAGGACACGAGTGGAAGTCCACTCATATGGTGGTATACATTTGGCTCCTCAATTCTTTAGTCCAGTCTATCACCGCCATAGTGGATGGACTTGAGATGGTGAAAGACGTGTGGGAGAAGTTGAGGAGAACCTACGATGGTCTGGGGAATAACTTGAGGATATTTCAGATCAAGGGGGAGATCGACGACACAGTACAGGGAGAGAAGACCGTACATGAGTATGCCACGAAGTTGGAGCGTATGTGGTTGGATTATGATCATTTCTCAAATTGGGCGAGCTGCGAGGACCCGAAATATAAAAAGAGACATGTATGTCTGCAGGAGAGCACGATAAAGTTTCTTAAGGGGATGGCCGCAATGTTTGCTCAGAGGACAACACTACTTCTAGCCCAACCAAAGATTCCTACACTTGAGGAGGCTATCTCGGCCATAATCCAGGAGGAGACTCGTATCAAAGTACAGGCAGGGACATGTGGTCCTCCTGAAGTGAAGACAAGACTAGCGGTTGCCAATTCAGGCGACACGGGACCTAAGGAAGAAGCCCGACAGTGTTACAACTGCGGGAAAATGGGCCATCTGAGGTATGCTTGCACCAAACCACCCAAGGAGGGAGATTCAGGTGGCGGACTTGGACAGTTTGGAGGACGTGGGCTTGGTCGTGGGGGTCAACGGGGTGGTCGAGGAGGTTATCGGGCGAACCTGCTGGTAGCAGAAGACGATGAGGGAGATAATGGTGCATATACTGAGGAGGATCAGGCACTACTGGGCATACTGGAAGTACTCAGTAGAAAGCAGAGAGCGTCAAGCGATGGAGACAGGAGGAGTGGGACTGAGGAGGCGTCCACCTCAGTCTTTTCCAGAGGCAACGCTTCCATGTATGCCCATCCATCGGAATGTACTAATTGAAATCCCCCTGATTTTCAGAATTTGTTAATTTGGATTTTTCTGCAATTTTTCGAGATTTCTCTGTAATTAAAATCTAGACCTTTGGCAATTTAATGTTTTTTTATTTGCGGTTAATTAATATTAAAATATTATAAAAATAATATTTTATGGTATAAAATGGAAAACCGGACATAGGATAATTTTTCGTGAATTTATTGGACTCCGGAAGCATTGTTAAAGCCCTAGAAACTATTAAATAAATAAACCGAATTAAACCCGTGCCAACATCCGACATCCACATGAGAGCCGAAGCCAAGCCCAAGGAGCGTTGACCCAGCCCAAAACCTAGGTCAAACCCTAGTCCAATTTTTGTATGTATAAATACATAATTCCCTAAGTTTTTCTCCACAAAGAAAAATAAAAAGAAAAAAGAAAATTATTAATAAAAGCCCTAAATCCCTAATTTCCTAAACCTAACCCTAACCCTAACCGACCGTCGGCCGACCCCTCCGGCGAGTCTCCGGCGGAGCACCGTCCAGCAGCCCATCTCCTCAACCCTCTGCCCTAGCCGCCGCCCATCTCCGCCGTTCCCGCTGAGAAATCCTCGCCCCTAGCCCAGCCGTCCATCCCCTCTTCATCTCTCCGCCACGCCTCGACCACCATCGACCACCGCCCGCTCAGCCCATCGACGAATCCCCTTATCCTTCCTCCTACTCCCCGCTGCCCCCACCGGAACCCTAGTCGACTCCGTCGCCGTCCCCCTCTGTTCGACGCCGCCGCGACCTCCTCTCCTCCACCCTACAAAAATCCCTCTGCCTCCAGCGTCGTCCCCAACTCCTCCTCCACCGCAAACCCTCCCAGCGCCGGCTTTGCCCTCCAGCGTCGTCCCCAACTCCTCGCCGACCAGCCCAAGACCCCGACGTCGCTCCGCCCAGTCCAGCCCGACTCCACCGCCACTTCCCCCTTCGAATCCCCTCCGCCGACCTCGCCGGCCTCGACCAAACCCCACAGTCCTCTCCACAGCGACCCCGGTTCCCGCAGCAGCCTTCGACCTCCACCTCTCCGCCGACGCAGCGACGCCTCCGCCTCCGTCAAAGTACCCGAACATCGCTGCCCTAAACCCTAGAGAAGTGGACACGGACACAACCTGGACACAGGACTCGGTCGACGCAGGACACGAAGGAGACGCACGGACACAGGAAATCAGTCTTCACGGAGCCCTGTTCAGGTAACCCGTTCTCTCTTCTCGTGATTCTGTTTTTGATTTCGTCAGTTGCGTCACGTAGACTGTATGACCCTCTCGGTGCCCGTGCAACCCGCTCAGGGCATCGCGTCCTGTGGTGATCGCGAACCGAGTTCCAAAAACAGGAAAAATAACGCCCTGTTTCACCCCGGAACTGAGTGCACCCCGCCAAACGGGACGACTTGGTCGCACGCGATCTTTACCAAAACTTGCGCGTCGTTGATATGGACGTGTGGGATTTCGCAGAAGTCGATTCGGATGTGCGTGCACACCGGAATCAACGCATATCCGCCGACAACGCCCCATATCCGTCCATTCTGGAATACGCTGTAACTTTGTGTACACACGTCGGATCGAGATGAAACTTACGCCATCGGACTCGTAGCAATACGCTTGTCCTGTGACCCAAGTTTGGTCCGATTCTGAGAACGTTGAAAAAATTGCGTATCGTGGGCCCCATAGGCTCCACTTGACGGACGATTTTGTGATCGGCTCATCGAAATCCAATTCTGGAAGTTCTGTTGGGTTCGTATCATCGTTCCTGACTTGTAGCCACTGAGTTTGAGGAATTTGGAGACCTTTGACTCTGACCCGCTTTTCGGTGCAAAGTGACCCATATGTGGACCCCGCTTTGGCCCAAAAATGTCATTTTTGCCCCTGTGTCCAAATTGGACTCAAGGACAGGCGTTTCTAGCTATTTGATATTTTCTGAATCTAATGGTAATATTTATTTCAGCAACCGGAGTAGTACCTGCAAATTACACTGAGACCAGTGCTACAGTTGGAGCCAGAACCCCAGGCAAGTGTACCTTGCCAAACCCTGCAGCTTTGCTACTTATTTCCTTGACTTGTTCATATATCAGTGGGCAAGTATACCTTGCCAACTTGGAGTTCTTGTTGCATATTTCATTTCTTTATTTATATTGTTTTGCATGCTTGACCTAGGACCGTGTGACTTACTTAGCGTCCGATTATTAGTCGGGTGCCAACACCGTACGCGATGTTGGGTATGTCATCTAGAGATGGACATTCGTGACCCCTTTGCATTCTCGTACTTGTCTTATCAAGTACACTATAACCCAGGACACTTGACACTATTCATGGACAGGATCTTCCTGAGATATTTATGGTGATTCTGTATAGGATACAGACTTTATGGCATTGACATTATATTCCTAGATACTATATGACTTGTGCATTAGATATGATTGTGCGTGACATGGACATGAGGCATCATGGACATGAGACATGTGATTACATTGGGTGGAGAGAGACACACAGGCTACAGGCTGATCATATATATACACCCCTATTATTGTGAGGCACAAGACTCTGAAGCCCGAGCTTGGCCCATTACTCATTATTATTGCTGCTACCGGCTCCCTGACACAGAGCTTGTAGTGGCTTCATCCTGAGTTATAGTGCTACTCTCATCTTGCATATCACTTAGCTGGTTATTTAGTATTCCTTTATTGCTCCATCTATTTCTGGAGAGACCCACAGGCTACAGGTTGACTATATTATGTCGGCTACTCAGTCTCCCGCTGAGCTAGACCACCTCATGATACCACTGCTACCGGCTCCCCTACACAGAGCTTGTAGTTGTTTCAACCTGAGTACTATTGATGTTCTCTATTGCATTTTACACAGATGTATACATACTTACCCTATTTATTTTATTATCTGCTGCACTGCATTTATTTGGCATGAGCTTTCTTGTACATTGCTATGTCCCCTGAGGACCTGGATTCGGATTATGTCCCCAGGATTTACAAACGAGATCTATCCCGAGGTATACGGGACCGCATAAGGAGCAGATACAGGAGCTGATACAGGAGCTGTACCGACCTTCGAGGACGAGATCACACCAGAGGACTTCTCCTGAGTATTGGCTTTATATACTCATTTATTTCTATTTTCAGTTCCTTTATTTTCCAGTCTATTGCATTTATGTATCAGACTTGTTCTCGGATTATTCTCCGAGACACTTTTATTGAGATTTGTTAGTTATTCCTATTTGCATTATTCTGGCATTTGATCTGTGATTATCTGTTATGAATGAGATTAGTATAGATTGTGACATATATCATTGGACCTACTTATTCTTATATTACAGCTTAAGCATGCCCGTTGGATCCATTAAATTGGGTTTGTCCATCGGTGTGTGCTGCTGGCCATTATCACGCGTCTGGTCCTACGGTACTTTGGGACTGGGGCGTGACATGGTTTTTGTGGTGGCCCATGCAGGTCAACGACTAAATTGTTCGGTTTCAACTTAGGGACCGAGCAAGCCTGCAATAAGAATAGGATAAGTTTCTAGGATCTCATCCACTTGCTTGAAACGTTCTTGACATCTATATCGATTTCGAATTAAATTCTTGACTTGCATCCTACCTTGATTCCTGTACGCCTCTTATAGTTTATTTTGATGTAGAGCAATAGATTCACAAGCATGCGACGAGACTTATCCAGAAATACCACAAGGTGCCATGATAACCAACGGAGATGAAGTGACACCAGTTGGTGAAGGTCCATCATCACAGCAAGTAAGTCAGCATGCCTCGAGAATCCAGGAAGATGACGTTCCACCATCGACGCAGTTGGCTCCACCGACACCTACCGTTCCACAAGGGCAGGTTATGGACGAACAACAAATGTTTCGAATGTTCTACGCGATGATGCAAGCTCATCAGAAGGTTCAGGAAGAAGCTCAGCAGATCCAAGCGGAGGAGTTCATCGATAGATTTAGCTCAGAGTTACGGACGTTAATCAGCCCCGCTGCAACTACTTTAGACAAGGATGTTCTTACTACAGCAAGACCCATGGAGTGCGACACAAGGATAGGGTCCAGCCTGAAGCGACATATGCATCAGCACCAGACCAAGCACAACAAGAAAGAGTTGCAAAGCGACCACAGATGAATCCACCACCAAGAGCAGCACCCAGAGCCTTATTTCTTCCTACTTGTCAGCATTGTCGCAAGAAAGGCCATATTGAGAAGGAGTGCAGACGCAAGTTAGGATTATGCTTTATTTGCGAAACCAGTCAACACTTAGCCAAGGACTATTCTCAGCATCGAGAGAAAGCATTGATGATTCCTCAACCAGCCACAACAGCACCAGCCGGAGCACCACAGGAAGAAATTACAAAGAGTTCTCACATGCACCAGCCACCAGAAGCATCTTCGCAAGTACTACCTGTCTGTCCGTATTGTCGCAGGCGAGGCCATATAGAGAACGAGTGCAGACGCAAAAGGATATTATGCTTAGCTTGCGGATCCAGTCAGCATTTAATAAAGGAATGTCCCGAACGTCGAGAAATAGCGTTACCAGCACCAAGGCCAGCCTCTCCAACATTGGAAGCACCGCAAACGAGAGTGGAAGGAGTCAGACCACCAGCCCCAGGAGAGAATCAGCCGAGGCCACCCTTGGCACCACAAACAACACTCTTCCAGCAGGCTCAACAGCAGCAGAGGAATCAACTGCAAGAACGGAAACAAGCTCCAACGATGACTTTGGAAGACGCACAGACCCATGGAGTAGCTAATGCGCGTAATTTTTTGTAGTTATCTGTTTATAGATTTGTTTTATCTCGTGCCTATTGGTTTAGCTTATAATTGATAACCGTAGAGATTATAGAGTCTTTTGTTATTGTGCTTATTTTGGGTTGTTTTGTGAACTTGAATTAAGTTGTACCTCCTTTCATCATTATCTAGCATACTTATATTATTGTACTACCTTGACTTATGCTGCTATTCTATGGCCTAGTTTTGCAAGCTTATTCTTTATCGAGCTTGTTCATGACATGTATTAGTGGACATGTACACTAATACAATTGTCTATTCAGAATCAATATATGACGGTCTGATCAACCTTAGTGCATTTGGTTCGCTCTTCGCACGACTACTTCACATGGATTGAGATAACTAGTTGACTAGTATACTTGCCCTCTAGAGATGTCTGAGCATATCGTACCAGTTATATAACTGTACTAAAATGAGCATGCGAACGAAGAATTACCAGAATAGGATGTCAATCCACAACTGCTTGACGATTTTCATTTGAATTCTTTAAACGTCTTGATCCTGATACTTCTATTCTATTACCTCACCCTTGAACTCTTTATTATTGATCTTCGTCTTCCCTTATTTCGGAAAGACGAAACCACGTGCTTGGTATAAGTTGATATATAGACAATACTAGATATACCCCACAGGCCGGTCGCATTGTTGATGACCCTTTTATATATGATTAAGGGAATATCATAGGTGATATGTTTGGTATTAAAGACTTGAGGATTCAATGACATGATTAAATAAGTTGGGCATAGCTTTATTAGAAGTATAGCCTTAGATAATAAATGGGTAAATTCTAAGTTGGGTAGAGACCGCAATGTTCACTTGAGAGGAATCCTTGAGACTGTAATCAAGTGAGATTGGATAGAGAGAACCCTACCATATTTTAATTTCGAGGACAAAATTTTTATAAGTTGGGTAGATTGTAAGCCCCCTGATTTTCAGAATTTGTTAATTTGGATTTTTCTGCAATTTTCCGGGATTTCTCTGTAATTAAAACCTAGGCCTTTAGAAATTTAATATTTTTTTATTTGTGGTTAATTAATATTAAAATATTATGGAAATAATATTTTATGGTGTAAAATGGAAAACCGGACATAGGATAATTTTTCGTGAATTTATTGGACTCCGGAAGCATTGTTAAAGCCCTAGAAACTATTAAATAAATAAACCGAATTAAACCCGTGCCAACGTCCGACATCCACATGAGAGCCGAAGCCAAGCCCAAGGAGCGTTGACCCAGCCCAAAACCTAGGTTAAATCCTAGTCCAATTTTTGTATGTATAAATACATAATTCCCTAAGTTTTTCTCCACAAAGAAAAATAAAAAGAAAAAAAGAAAATTATTAATAAAAGCCCTAAATCCCTAATTTCCTAAACCTAACCCTAACCCTAACCCTAACCGACCGTCGGCCGACCCCTCCGGCAAGTCTCCGGCGGAGCACCGCCCAGCCGTCCATCTCCTCAACCCTCTGCCCTAGCCGCCGCCCATCTCCGCCGTTCCCGCTGAGAATCCTCGCCCCTAGCCCAGCCGTCCATCCCCTCTTCATCTCTCCGCCACGCCTCGACCACCATCGACCACCGCCCGCTCAGCCCGTCGACGAATCCCCTTCTCCTTCCTCCTACTCCCCGCTGCCCCCACCGGAACCCTAGTCGACTCCGTCGCCGTCCCCCTCTGCTCGACTCTGCCGTAACCTCCCCTCCTCCACCCTACAAAAATCCCTCCGCCTCCAGCGTCGTCCCCAACTCCTCCTCCACCGCAAACCCTTCCAGCGCCGGCTTCACCCTCCAGCGTCGTCCCCAACTCCTCGCCGACCAGCCCAAGACCCCGGCGTTGCTCCGCCTAGTCCAGCCCGACTCCACCGCCACTTCCCCCTTCGAATCCCCTCCGTCGACCTCGCCGACCTCGACCAGACCCCACAGCCCTCTCCACAGCGACCCCGGTTCCTGCAGCAGCCTTCGACCTCCACCTCTCCGCCGACGCAGCGACGCCTCCGCCTCCATCGAAGTACCCGGACACCGCTGCCCTAAACCCTAGAGAAGTGGACACGGACACAACCTGGACACAGGACTCGGTCGACGCAGGACACGAAGGAGACGCACGGACACAGGAAATCAGTCTTCACGGAGCCCTGTTTAGGTAACCCGTTCTCTCTCCTCGTGATTCCATTTTCGATTTTGTCAGTTGCATCGTGTAGACTGTATGACCCTCTCGGTGTCCGTGCAACTCGCTCGGGGCATCGCGTCCTGTGGTGATCGCGAACCGCGATCCAAAAACAGAAAAAATAACGCCCTGTTTTACCCCGGAACTGAGTGCGCCCCGCCATACGGGATGACTTGGTCGTACGCGGTCTTTATCGAAACATGCGCGTCGTTGACACCGACGTGTGGGATTTTGCAGAAGTCGATTCGGATGTGCGTGCACACCGGAATCAACGCGTATCCGCCGACAACGCCCCGTATCCGTCCATTCTGGAATATGCTGTAACTTTGTGTACACACGTCGGATCGAGACGAAACTTGCGCCATCGGACTCATAGCAATACGCTGGTCCTGTGACCCAAGTTTGGTCCGATTCTGAGAACGTTGACAAAATTGCGTATCGTGGGCCCCACAGGCTCTACTTGACGGGCGATTTTGTGATCGGCTCATCGAAATCCAATTCTGGAAGTTCTGTTGGGTTCGTATCATCGTTCCTGACTTGTAGCCACTGAGTTTAAGGAATTTGGAGACCTTTGACCATGACCCACTTTTCGGTGCAAAGTGGCCCACATGTGGACCCCGCTTTGGCCCGAAAATGTCATTTTTTCCCCTGTGTCCAAATTGGACTCAAGGACAGGCGTTTCTAGCTATTTGATATTTTCTGAATCTAATGGTAATGTTTATTTAAGCAACCGGAGTAGTACCTACAAATCACACTGAGACGAGAGCTACAGTTGGAGCCAGAACCCCAGGCAAGTGTACCTTGCCAAATCCTGCAGCTTTGCTACTTATTTCCTTGACTTGTTTATATATCAGTGGGCAAGTATACCTTGCCAACTTGGAGTTCTTGTTGCATATTTTCTTGCTTTATTTATATTGTTTTGCATGCTTGACCTAGGACCGTGTGACTTACTTAGCGTCCGATTATTAGTCGGGTGCCAACACCGTACGCGATGTTGGGTATGTCATCTAGAGATGGACATTCGTGACCCCTTTGCATTCTCGTACTTGTCTTATCAAGTACACTATAACCCAGGACACTTGACACTATTCATGGACAGGATCTTCCTGAGATATTTATGGTGATTCTGTATAGGATACAGACTTTATGGCATTGACATTATATTCCTAGATACTATATGACTTGTGCATTAGATACGATTGTGCGTGACATGGACATGAGGCATCATGGACATGAGACGTGTGATTATATTGGGTGGGGAGAGACACACATGATACAGGCTGATCATATATATACACCCCTATTATTGTGAGGCACAAGACTCTGAAGCCCGAGCTTAGCCCATTACTCATTATTACTGCTGCTACTAGCTCCCCGACACAGAGCTTGTAGTGGCTTCAGCCTGAGTTCTAGTGCTGCTCTCATCTTGCATATCACTTAGCTGGTTATTTAGTATTCCCTTATTGCTCCATCTATTGCTGGAGAGACCCACAGGCTACAGGTTGACTATATTATGTCGGCTACTCAGTCTCCCGCTGAGCTAGACCACCTCATGATACCACTGCTACCGGCTCCCCTACACAGAGCTTGTAGTTGTTTCAACCTGAGTACTATTGATGTTCTCTATTGCATTTCACACAGATGTATACATACTTACCCTATTTATTTTATTATCTGCTGTACTGCATTTATTTGGCATGAGCTTTCTTGTACATTGCTATGTCCCCTGAGGACCTGGATCCGGATTATGTCCCCAGGATTTATAGACGAGATCTATCCCGAGGTATACGGGACCGCAGCAAGAGCAGATACAGGAGATGATACAGGAGCTGTACCGACCTTCGAGGATGAGATCACACCAGAGGACTTCTCCTGAGTATTGGCTTTATATACTCATTTATTTCTATTTCCAGTTCCTTTATTTTCCAGTCTATTGTATTTATGTATCAGACTTGTTCTCGGATTGTTCTCCGAGACACTTTTATTGAGATTTGTTAGTTATTCCTATTTGCATTATTCTGGCATTTGATCTGTGATTATCTGTTATGGATGAGATTAGTATAGATTGTGACATATATCATTGGACCTACTTATTCTTATATTACAGCTTAAGCATGCCCGTTGGATCCATTAAATTGGATTTGTCCATCGGTGTGTGCTGCTGGCCATTATCACGCGTCTGGTCCTACGGTATTTTGGGACTGGGGCATGACACTAATGATTCACTCGCCCTTGAATCTATGTCTTTGTCACGCCCCAGTCCCAAAATACGTAGGACTAGGAATACGCAAGCATGCCAGCCGTATGTATATGGAGACTCCAATATATGGAAACCATAGCACACGTATGTTGTAATATGAATAATAATTCACAAGTGGTATAAATTTATCACAAGTCACAGAGCATAACTAAATCTCATCCACAGAATCAAATATAAATGAATAACCAATCAACTATATAACTAAATCAAGTATAAGATGCTTGATAAGAATAAGTAGTTGGGTGAAGACAAATCCACTACCAAACTAGAATATAAAAGACACAATATAAGTACACCAACTAATGATCAATGAGGCTCGAAGAGAAGACCTCCTCGAAATATAAGTAGCAAGTCCTGATCCGTGCTCCTACGAATAATTATGATCATCTACACCTGGAAAGGGACCAGGTCCTCAGAGGGACGTAACAAGATACATAGAAGCATGCCAATAGAGTACTGAAAATAAACATCCAAAGGGTCGCCTAACTATCTATCTGAATGCAGTTTGAGAACAACTTTCCAACACGTGGGCTATCTGGCTAAAATGGAATTGGCATGATTCTCTTGGAGATTCAGGGGCCTACAAAGTATGTCTTCTTTTAAATGCCAGAGGCCGCCTGATAATATATAATATATAGTGGTCATCATGATCGTGCATCTCCGGCGGAGCGTACGGTTTACACAAGGAAAGTGCAAAGGAGCCCAAATGCCTTACTTGTTGTTCTTCCCACCCCATGCTCTAAGCATCTCACATCAATGACACGATGATGCCTCTAAATAACTGCCAGGTCTTCCAGCATATAAAGTTTCTATCGGCAGTTATTCCCTATCGCACGTCCCATATGTACAGGAGGCCAGCCTGTCACGCAAGTCCGTGTCCTACATGAGACTCACACTCGTGTAACAGAAGTGTCACGGCCAATAAAACCTAATAATGCCTCATGATAATGGGGTGGTCTCATAAACTAGGTCAACATGCATATATATAAATAAAAATAGAATACGACGCCATCGTCGTTGCACCCAAGTTATCCTTGGACGCGCAATTTATATAGCAGTTAAAATATATGAACTAATGGACAGAAATAAAATACATGCATCATATGGAATACAAATTACAGTACAATGGCAAGGTATTCATGCCTAGCAAAAAAGCTGCGTAGTACCTATAACCTGCTCCTGAAGTCTTGCAGAACAATCCAAGGGTCCTATATACATATGATATAATACAATACAGCATCAGCCATTACACTAGCACATACACAACCATAATTACACTGAACTCAGAGGGTACGCTAGGAGTGATACTGGTCATATAGCAGGGTCAAACGTGCGTCTAACTACACGGGTGTCACGTCTTTGATTGATGTGCATAATCAGACAAATCAACTCACAATTTTTTTGGGTCACACAGTCAACTGTAAATATAGGATATCCACATTTAACACCTATGGTCATACCGCAAATAAACACATTATAGTCATAACTATTACTTAGCATTTAATTACTTATACAATGTATGTGTATATATACCAATTTACTTATTATACACATACGCGTACGCATACGCACACTAGTCATTGGGTTTGACGACACGGTCTGAAACAAACCAACTAAACCTGTCATAAAGCAATATGTTAACCCTACTCTATTCCCACATGTACACACATAAAATTATGAAGGAGGGAAGTCGAACCTTGGCGTACACGAGATCGACGATGATGAAAATGATGATGACGATGATGACGATGATGATGATGATGATGATGATGATGGTGATGATGATGATGATGGTGATGATGATGAGAATAATGATGGTGATGATGTTGACGATGATGAGGGTTGCCGGAGTCGGAGCTCAGGCGAGGTCAGGGAGGTCCGGCGAGTCGAGGCTCAGTCGAGGAGGGGAGGATGTTCAGGCAAAGGGCAGCAGTGTCGAGCTCCGGGGACGTCGGGGTGGATGTTGTGCAGTCGGTAGAGTCAAGGGACGGGCTTAGATGATCGGGTTCAGGTGGGTGTGGGTTCAGCGGTTCATGCGAGTGCTCCGATCGGGTTGGTTGATGGGGGGCGGTGAGCAGTGGGTCGAGGGGAGAAGACGAAAGGTCGATGGGTTGAGGCAGTCGGCTGCTGTCGTTCAGCGGGTCAACTTCAGGTGATCCGCGGCTGGGATCAGGCCCTTAGCAGCGGCGGGATGAAGTGCAGGCGGTGAGAAGCTTTCTCAGGTGAGGGGGCGGATGGCAGCGACTTCAAGCGGTGGGCAGCGGGTCATGGTCGCCGGACTTGGCGGCTCCGGCGTTGTGGTACAGCGGCGCCGGGTTGAAAGGGATGGTGAACAGGAAAGGGAGGGGGAAGCCGGCTGGAAAGGTTTTGGTATTAGGGTGAAGGAAAAACAATAGGAAAAGTTTTATATATATATATATATATATATATATATATATATATATATATATATATATATATATATATATATATATATATATAAAGAAGTATGGTTGGGTTGACCTAGAAAATTGGGCTTGGTCAACATCCTCCTTGGAGTGGGCTTGGCTTCTACATGTAGAAATTCAAAGGCTAGGATTGCATTGTTTCAAAATTGAGGGTTAAGGTTGATGAGGTTTGAGGTTGAGTGCTACACACTCCAAAATTATGAAAAAAAATTATATGACCAATCAATGAAAGAAATTAGGGTTTCTACATGTGTTTGGTCCCATGGGGTGTGGACACCTCAATGCACTTTTGCATAAAAGTCCCCAACAATTAGAAAATTGCACAAAGTAAGGTTTTGGGTTATATTAATTAAAATTAATACAAATGATGTTCTAAAATTAATTGAAAGTACAAGGGATTAAAATTATGTGGGACACAAGTGTCATGAATGTAGAGGACTCAAAGTAGAATATTAACATAATTTGGGTTGCACCAAATGGGTCAAGATTGTGTCTCCAATTTCGATTGGAACGCACAAAGATCCAAATTCGATTTATATAAAATTAAATATTATCGTTTGTGACAAATATTGTGCAACTAAAATGAAGCACAAATGGACATAGTTATGAGTTACACAAGAATCAGAATATACGACTGGCACGTCTAGGATAAGGGTATAAAATTTGTAGGAAGGCAATGGCTAGTGTAGTGCTCCAATTATCGAAACAACGGTAAGGTGCACTAAGTGATATAAATATTGTAAAATCATCTAAAACACAATATTCTATTTCTAATTAGATTCGAACTAGCCCCGGTCTCTCTATCTAAAATTAAGTAGGCCTAAATTTTGGTCGAGGGGGTTTACAATCTACCCAACTTAAAAGAATTTCGTCCTCGAAATTAAAAATAAGGCATGATTAGCTAAATCCTTCACATTCGTACATAAGGCAAATCGATCGCGATCTCTTCCAAAATTTTAAATCAATTCAAATCCATCGCAATTACTTTCAAAATTAAGATAACCTCTGTTTAATCAAAATTTAACCAATCGTAATCTATTTTTGATTTTTAAATAATCAACATCAAAATCTAATTCAACTCTATATGACATTCCACATCAAAATTTATATCGCAATCTTCAACTATCATAATCTTTCTCTAGAAAACAATTCTAATCAAATGTTATTCCTATTTTCAACTTATGAATTTCGTACTCTTCAAATTTTTAAATTCAATTCCATTCTCAATATTTTAAATAGGTGATCCAATAATCAAATTTTAACTCTTAATTCAAATCATCAAATTATAAAAATTTACATCTAATTCACCCATTGTTCGAGTCTAAAATTCTATATTTATCCTCAAAATTTAAATTGATGATTCAACCTTCAATATTCAAAATTTAAATCATATGCTCAAGTATAAATATTTGGTCCGCAATATCAAGGTTTTAAAATTTATTAAATCATCATCATCTTAATCATTCTTCTAAAATTTCTCAAGATTAAAAAGACTTGAATCTCTCAATCTAATCTTGCTTGATAACAAAAAGAAATTCATCTCAAGTTAACAATGCAACTTCTACCCAACTTAGAATTTATCCATCTATCACATAAGGCTATACATTTAAGAAAAACTTTCTCAAATTATTTAATCGTGTTATTCAATCCTCAAACACAAAAATATCTCACATATTTTATGCCCTTAATTACAAAAGATAGTTACCAAGTAGTGTGATTGGCCTATATAGTATATTTAGTACTCTCCGTGTATCAAACTTATTCCAAACATGAACGTTCGTCTTTTCAAAATAGGGGAAGACGGAAAACAACAATAAAGAATTCAAGGAGGAGGTAATAGAATACAAGTACGGGATTTAAGGCAATTTTAAGAATTCAAAAGAGAGTTGTCAAGGCAGTTGTGGATTGAATTCTTATTTTGGTAAATTTTTATTCGCATGTTCATATCAGAATAGTTATGTACCTGACATGATATGCTCTGACCAGTCTAGAGGGCAAGTATATTCGTCTAACAAGTTGAGTCAACTATACCTCAATCCACGTAAGGTAGTCATACGAAGAGCGAACCAAATGCACTAAGGTTAGCTAGACAATAATACATTAATTCTAAATAAACAATTATATTAGTGTATGCATCCAATAATACATATGTCATGAACAAGTTCGATAAAAGAATAAGCTCGCAAAACTAGGTTATAATAGCAACATAAGTCGAGGTAGTCCGAAAAATATAAGTACGCTGGATTATGATGAGAGAAGGTACAAATTAATTCAAACTTACTAAGAAGATAAGACTCGTCTGGTGTTGTGCCTCTACAGTTTCCATACTAAGTCCTTGTCTCAGTCTTTAGTCGACCAAATGGAGGTATGGGCCTCTAAGTTCTACAATCTGGAAAAATACTATATTCTTATGGAAGCCTATAGTTAGGGTCATTCAATTATACTTTATTATTGGGTCAAAAGGACTATGTGATACTAGGTTGTAAGGCATACAACCCAACTTAAAAGAATAAACTAATACTATAACTGCCTTGAGGAGATTCTACAAAATAACCTTGTCCTTGTAAATAAAGTAGAAACTCTTATTAGGGTATACGAGAAAAAGATCTTGGTACTTATTAGGGTATCCTATTGCATTATATAGGTAATGGTCATCTTAAGTCTTAATCATAGTATTTATAGAACAAAGCGTTAATATTTAAGAATAGAGAAGTTACTGGCTCTCAAGTGAAGAAGGATATAACCTGTATACAAATTACGCGATTTAAAACTAAAGGGTAATCATAAAATCATAATCTAAATGAACAACTGAAACTATCAAGTTCTAAATAATAAGCACATAATTTTAAAATTCAAGATTAACAACTATAATCCTAGCAAACTATATATCCTAACATAAAAGAAAATCACTTGGCCTACAATTAGAACGGTTAGGTGGCACGAATTGGAAGATGAAGGAGAAGTTTTAGTCGTCGCACAAATAGCGAGCATTAAGGTTTTGGAGATACAAGATATAAAATTAAAATGAAAGACTCTTGATAATATCATGATTTTCTAAGGAGAAAGTGGTATGCTAGTCTCTATGTTCGAGGTATGATCAAAAAAAATGTTATATTCATTCATCTTGACTTTCTAAGGTACTGTTATGCTAATATCAAGACAAGAATCTAAATTTATTGTTCTAATATTATCTCACTATGAAAGTTAGGTTTAGTCCTAATGCTCAACCTTGGATTTCTATTGGTTCCTCAATACTAGGGTCAAACAATATGGTCAAATTTCTAACTAACCATAGTAGTGTATATACTACTCTCAAGTCCTTCATAAATATATCAAGGGATAATGGTCAATTAATCTACAAGTAAGGGATTCTAGGGTTCATTAGGTGTTCTAAACTTAGTGATGTGTCAATCTTCTAATTATATTCTTAGTAGTAATGTTACCCTAATTATCATCGTAACAACAAGGATTTCTATATTCTAGTAGAAGGCTATACTCAAGGAACTATTAGGGAAGTACATGAATTAAGAAGGATGCAATTATTTAAATAGAATGTACTGGAAGAAAGATGAGTCATAGTCAAATGTGGATGAGACCTAAAACTCTAATCCTAGGTGCAGGCCTGCTCAGTACAGTAACATAACCGAGACAATATACTCTCGACCTGCTTAGGCCACCACTAAAAACATGTCACGCCTAAGTCCCAAAATACGTAGGACTAGGAATACGCAAGCATGCTAGCCGTATGTATATAGAGACTCCAATACATGGAAACCATAACACACGTACGCTGTAATATGAATAATAATTCACAAGTAGTATAAATTTATCATAAGTCAAAGGGCATAACTAAATCTCATCCACAGAATCAAATATAAATGAATAACCAATCAACTATATAACTAAATCAAGTATAAGATGCTTGATAAGAATAAGAAGTTGGGTGAAGACAAATTCACTACCAAACTAGAATATAAAAGAAATAATATAAGTACACCAACTAATGATCAATGAGGCTCGAAGAGAAGACCTCCTCGAAATATAAGTAGCAAGTCCTGATCCGTGCTCCTGCGAATAATCATGATCGCCTACACCTGGAAAGGGACCAGGTCCTCAAAGGGACGTAACAAGATACATAGAAGCATGCCAATAAAGTACCGAAAATAAATATCCAAGGGGTCGCCTAACCATCTATGTGAATGCAGTTTGAGAATAACTTTCCAACACGTGGGCTATCTGGCTAAAATAGGATTGGCATAATTCTCTTGGAGATTCAGGGGCCTACAAAGCATGTCGTCTTTTGAATGCCAGAGGCCGCCTGATAATATATAATATATAGTAGTCATTATGACCGCGCATCTCCGGCGGAGCGTACGGGTTACACAAGGAAAGTGCAAAAGAGCCCAAACGTCTTACTTGTTGTTCTTTCCACCCCATGCTCTAAGCATGTCACATCCATGACATGATGATACCTCTAAATAACTGTCAGGTCTTCTAGCATGCAAAGTTTCTATCGGCAGTTATTCCCTATCACACGTCCCATACGTACAGGAGGCCAGCCTATCACGCAAGTCCGTATCCTACATGAGACTCACACTGGTGTAATAGATGTATTACGGCCAATAAAACCTAATGATGCCTCATGATAATGGGATGGTCTTATAAACTAGGTCAACATGCATATATATAAATAAAAATAGAATACGACGCAACCGTTGTTGCACCCAAGTTATCCTTGGACGCACAGTTTATATAACAGTTAAAATATATGAACTAATGGACAGAAATAAAATGTATGCATCATATAGAATATAAATCACAGTACAATGGCAAGGTATACTTGCCTGGCAAGAAAGCTGCATAGTACCAATAACCTGCTCCTGAAGTCTTGCAGAACAAACCAAGGGTCCTATATACATATGATATAGTACAATATAGCATCAGCCATTACACTAGCACATACACAACCATAATTACACTGAACTCAGAGGGTACGCTAGGGGTGATACTGGTCATCTAGCAGGATCAAGCGTGCGTCTAACTGCACGGGTGTCACGTCTTTGATTGATGTGCATAATCAGACAAATCAACTCATAAATTTTTTGGGTCACACAGTCAACTGTAAATACAGGATATCCACAGTTAACACTATGGTTATACCGCAAATAAACACATTATAGTCATAACTATTTCTTAGTATTTAATTACTTATACAATATATGTATATATATACCAATTTACTTATTATACACATACGCGTACGCATACGCATACTAGT
Source organism: Iris macrosiphon (assembly GCA_036927795.1). NCBI lineage: Eukaryota > Viridiplantae > Streptophyta > Magnoliopsida > Asparagales > Iridaceae > Iris > Iris macrosiphon. Next base: position 12,982,711 of record JAYESA010000011.1, read on the forward strand.
CATTGGGTTTGCCGACACAGTCTAAAACCAACCAACTAAACCTGTCATGGAGCAATATGTTAACCCTACTCTATTCCCACATGTATACACATAAAATTACGAAGCAGGGCAGTTGAACCTTGGCGTGCACGAGATCGACGATGACGACAATGATGATGACGACGATGGCGACGATGATGATGATGGTGATGATGATGATGATGATGGTGATGATGATGAGAATGATGATGTTGATGATGATGAGGGCTGCCAGAGTCGGAGCTCAGGCGAGGTCAGGGAGGTCCGACGAGTCGAGGCTCAGTCGAGGAGGGCAGGATATTCAGGCAAAGGGCAGCGCTGTCGAGCTCCGGGGACGTCGGGGTGGTTGTTGTGCAGTCGGTGGAGTCGAGGGACGGGCTCAGGTGATCGGGTTCAGGCGGGTGTGGGTTCAGCGGTTCAGGCGAGTGCGCCGGTCGGGTTGGTTGATGGGGGGCGGTGAGCAGTGGGTCGAGGGGAGAATACGGTAGGTCGTCGGGTTGAGGCAGTCGGGTGCTGTCGTTCAGCGGGTCGGCTTCAGGCGATACGCGACTGGGATCAGGCGGTTAGCAGCGGCGGGATGAAGTACAGGCGGTGAGCAGCGTTCTCAGGCGAGGGGGCGGATGGCAGCGGCTTCAAGCGGTGGGCAGCGGGTCATGGTCGCCGGACTTGGCGGCTCCGGCGTTGTGGTGCAGCTGCGCCGGGTTGAAGGGGATGGTGAACAGGAAAGGGAGGGGGAAGTCGGCTGGAAAGGTTTTGGTATTAGGGTGAAGGAAAAACAATAGGAATAGTTATATATATATATATATATATATATATATATATATATAAAGAAGTAGGGTTGGGTTGACCTAGAAAATTGGGCTTGGTCAACATCCTCCTTGGAGTGGGCTTGGCTTCTACATGTAGAAATTCAAAGGCTAGGATTGCATTATTTTAAAATAGAGGGCTAATGTTGATGAGGGTTGAGGTTGAGTGCTACACACTCCAAAATTATGGAGAAAAATTACATGACCAATCAATGAAAAAAAATAGGGTTTTTACATGTGTTTGGTCCCATGGGGTGTGGACACCTCAATGCACTTTTGCATAAAAGTCCCCAATAATTAGAAAATTGCACAAAGTGAGATTTTGGGTTATATTAATTAAAATTAATACAAATGATGTTCTAAAATTAATTGAAAGTACAAGAGATTAAAATTATGTGGGATACAAGTGTCATGAATGTAGAGGACTCAAAATAGAATATTAACATAATTTGGGTTGCACCAAATGAGTCAAGATTGTGTCTCCAATTTTGATTGGAACGCACAAAGATACAAAGTTAGATTTATATAGAATTAAATATAATCGTTTATGATAAATATTGTGCGACTAAAATGAAGCATAAATGGACATAGTTATGAGTTACACAAGAATCAGAATATATGACTGGCACGTCTAGGATAAAGGGTATAAAATTTGTAGGAAGGCAATGGCTAGTGTAGTGCTCCAATTATCGAAACAACGGTAAGGTGCACTAAGTGATATAAATATTGTAAAACCATCTAAAACACAATGTTCTATTTCTAATTGGATTCGAACTAGCCCCGGTCTCTCTTTCTAAACTTAAGTAGGCCTAAATTTTGGTCGAGGGGGTTTACAGTCTTCCCTTAGATCGTCGGACTGGATTGTCGATTTGGGTGCATCTCGACCCGTGACATGGAATGCTAGTGAGTTCTCTTCCTATACTCACCTAGCATCTGCAGACAACATTCAAACAGCCGATGATACTTTCCAGCCACTGGTCGATAAGGGTATTATCGATTGTACAGGTTCAGTAAGATTATCCAATATTTTATATGCTCCTTCTTTTTCAGTCAGAATTTTGTTCATTAGTTCTATAATCCTCCAACTAAAATGCATTGTCTCTTTTGATATTTCTAAGGTGATCTTCCAGGAGAAGGAGACGGGATGAAGACTTGGGACTAGCACTTGGCATGATGGACTATGGTACCTGGATCGGGAATGACTGTATTCGGCATTGGTGTCTGTGGTAGAAAGGGCAGGAATGAGAGGACCAAAGATGAGTGCCGAGGATACATTGATACTCCATCACAGGCGGTTGGGGCACTCCACTTTTGGTATTTTGAGTATGTTATATCTATCTATTTATGAGAAGGCAAATAAGAATAAACTAGTATGTGATCCATGTGATATAGAAAAACTTATTAGGAGCTCATATATTACTGCGGGCCATAGGAGCTCTTCTATTTTTGATATTATACATTCTGATGTCTGGGGGTCATGCGCCACAACTACTATGAATGGTTACAAGTATTTCGTCTCTTTTATCGATTGTTCCTCTTGTGTTACTTGGCTGTATTTGATGAAGAATAAGAGTGAGGTCTTTGCCTGTTTTTGGAACTTTAATAAACATGTCTAGACTCAGTATAGAGTAGTGGTGAAGGTACTAAGGTCTGACAATGGAACAAAGTATACCAACAAAGCATTTGAGGAATACCTGTCAGCCCAAGGAATACAGCATCAGACCACTTGTGCATACACACCAGCAGAGAATAGAGTGGCAGAAAAGAAAAACAGACACCTTCTGGAGGTGGCAAGGAGCATAATGATCGCCATGAATATTCCACAGAGTCTGTGGAGGCATGCAGTGTTGACAGCAGCTCGATTGATCAACATGATGCCCTCGAAGGTACTGGGATGGAAGTCTCCGTGTAAGATATTGCAAGAAAATAATAATGGGATACTCCCACTAAAGGTGTTTGGCTGCATATGTTTTGTGAAGGACAACAGACCGTCTGTTGGCAAACTTGACCCAGAGCAGTCAAGTGTGTATTCGTGGGCTATTTGGCGACTCAGAAGGGGTACGTGTGCTGGAGCCCAGTAGAGAAGAAGAAGTTTGTGAACATGGATATTCACTTCAGGGAGTTTGAGCTATACTACCATCGGGAGGGAACCTCATCCATGAGCAACTCACCTAATACTGAGTGTATGAGGCGAGAGAGGGAGACTGGTGAGAGTGTGATGACCTATTTAGGAGTATGGCATGGAGGAACGTTTGAGGAGGAGCATGGGAGTGAAGAGGAACAGGGGGAGGCGATGAGAGGTGTTAGGCCCACGGATTATGGGGAGTTACTTACCTACAGCAGGAAAAGGAAGCAAACTGCACGACTAGTACCTATAGTGCCAGTTCCAAGTCCCTTGCCTGCGTCCGTATCAACTCCTGAGACCTCTACACCACTACCACAAGATTCTCCTTCAGGTGATATTATTCTTCCTACTCCTCACACACCATTATCAGTACGGAGGACCACTCGCAACAATACAGAAAATCCTTCTGATATATATGGTTGGGATCTTGCTTAGTTTGTTTTATATAATAACATATCTTTTTCTCATGGAGCATTCATTGAATCTTTGGATAGTATTACTGTACGTAACAATTGGAAGGTTGCCAAAAATGATCCAAAGTGGAAAGCGACGATGCACGAGGAGTTAGGCGCTCTTGAGAAGAACCACACTTAGGAACTGGTAAAAGTGCCAGAGGAAAATAGGACATTCAGATGCAAGTGGGTCTTTACTGTGAAGCAGAACCCAGATAGAAAAGTAGATCTCTATAAGGCTCAACTGGTGGCAAAAGAATACAGTCAGACGTACGTCATTGACTATGATGAGACATTTGCACCAGTGGCGAAGATTAGCACCGTCAGGACCCAGATTTCTTTGGCATCGAATGGTGGATGGAAGCTACACCAACTGGATGTAAAGAATACATTTATTCATGGGGATCTAGTGAAGGAAGGGTACATGGAGATACCACCAGGATTCTGTACTGATAAGACAGTGGACAAGGTCTGCAGGTTAAAGAAGTCCCTCTATGGATTGAAGTAGTCTCCTCGAGCATGGTTTGACAGATTCAGGAGGGCGATGATAGGGATGGGATATCAGCAGATCAATAATGATCATACTGTGTTCTTTCGTCAGAGTGGAGGCCACATCACCATGCTTACGGTGTATGTGGACGATATAATTATCACAGGAGATGATGAGCAGGAGAGTGCCCGACTCAAGGGGAAGCTTGGCAAGAAGTTCGGGGTGAAGGACCTTGGCCTTCTTTGATACTTCCATGGGATTGAGATTACTCGAGAAGCAGAGAGGATTGTTCTTTCTCAGAGAAAGTATGCACTGGACCTTCTCACAGAGACATGAATGTTGGGATGCAGACATGCAGCAACGCCGATCAACCAGGGGTTCAAGCTGTGTGCTGAGGCTGGAGAACCAGTTGACCGAGGCAGATACTAGAGACTGGTGGACAAGTTAATCTATTTGAGCCACACACGTCATGATATCTACTTTGTAGTGAGTGTGGTAAGCCGCTACATGCATGACCCAAGGAAGGGTCATAGGAATGTAGTGTACCAGATTCTAAGATGCTTGAAGGGTACCCCCGAAAAAGGGTTGATATTCAGAAATAATGATCACTTGAGCATCGAGGGCTACTGTGACTCCGACTGGGCTAGCTGTACTGATAACAGGAGGTCTACCTCGGGCTATTGCATATTTGTAGGAGACAATTTTGTCTCATAGAGGAGTAAGAATCAGTCGGTGGTGGCCAGATCGACAGCTGAAGCAGAGTACAGAGCTATGGCCTTGGGAGTTGCAAAGCTACTATGGATGAAGAGTATGCTGGTGGAGCTGAAGCTGGATCAAGGAGCCAAGATGAAGTTGTGGTGTGACAACCAGTCAGCCATCAGTATCGCCAACAATCTAGTGCAGCATGACAGGATGAAACACATCGAGATCGATAGGTTCTTCATCAAGGAGAAGTTGGACCGTGGACTACTAGAGCTAGGTCATGTTCCAACCAAGGAGCAGGTAGTAGACAGTATGACCAAGGGACTTAGCTCTACAGATATGATTAGAGGATGTGACAAGATGGGCTTAGTGAATATCTTTCGCCCATCTTGAGGATAAGTGTTGTTATATTAGAATATTCTTGGTATATTTGTTGGGATATTATAATATTCTATAGGGGGTTTTAATGGGGTATTAATATAAGATGAAGGGTTGTAAGGCTATAAATAGCCAAGAGATTATCAATAAAAAATATAATAATTAATCCAAAATATTCTACAAAAATTATTGCTTATATATATATATATATATATATATATATATATATATGGTCATAATTTACAAGAATATTTTGTAGTATTAGCAAGAGGAGAAAGTGAAGGATTTGTCCAGTGTGAGATACCACATTATTCGATGAACCCTAGATGATGTCGGAGTAAAGGATCACCAACAATGGCGTTCTTGTTGTGAACATGTACGCTCTGATACCACGTGTTAGGTGCATCGCGGAAGCTTTTTGCCAACCCACCTGAGATGATCAACCAATCTACGAACACCAAGTACATATGAAGACAAGTATATGGTGGTGACTACGTCAGCTGGACAAATTTTAACCTTTATAACTAAGATAAAACTATAAGAGTGTAAAAACTAATATTGAAACCCTTTGCCCTAATAGGTTCAACCCTCTCACCACACTCAAGAATAAAGTCAGAATATTACAATTGAAATCACTCACCAACCCGTAGCAATCTTCCTAACCGAAGTTGACGACTCCTCGATTAGATCTCCTTCTTTCTTCTGTCTTGGATGGCGAAGTCCTAAGAGCAAAGCACGGGCTTTCTTTTAGATTTCCTGTGGACTAGCACCTCGAATCTCCAACTTGTGCTTATTCTTTGTGCCTCCACCCTCCTCCCTATTTATAGGATGAGAAACATATTTTAGGTCATAATAGAATTTCCTAAATAGGAAATCCTAAAACAATAATCCTATTACACCTAAAATAGCCCAACACCAATTATGGACGTCCAAACATGGCAGATTAAATATTTGATACAAATTTAAAATTTAATCAAATCTTAGATTTAATGTAGATTTCTAAATTAAATCTTTGACCATATTTGGGCTCCAAAATTTACCAAATCCAAACTGGATCCCAATAATCTCTCCCTCCAGTCTGATGAGAGGGTGTTGACCCCATGGCTCCTCAACTGGACTCCATGCCTGTCATTCCGCGACAGAAATCCGGCTCCCCCATGCCACTGATTTTTGATCCCCCGAGTTGCTTTGCATCTTCCGTCATCTCCAGCTCCTCGACCGTCACGTCGATGCTAGCTGCCATGCGTAGCACCTCCTGCACTACTGGGATCCTACCGATATCGATGACACGACCAAGACGAAGTTCCTGATGATAAGCCTCACCGTGAGTCTTGGTTGCATGTCCCCGACTTTCACCTTCCACCGGAACGTGTTAACATTCCGACGAGCTTATTCACCCTTGGCTGGCCCAACCAAGCGGACGGTGCGATTCTTCCGATATTCGAACTCCTGAATCTTCCCACCTTCCTATCCGAACCTGAAGCTCCCCCATACACATACGTCCTCGAGCATAACATCATGTACTGTGCATGTCGTCGATGACCCACAGCTTCCCCTGAACTGTGTGAATGATGATGCTCCTGCCTCAGATTGAGTTTGCTACAAACATTGATCTCCTCCATGGCCTCGAACTGCTGAAACTAATATCATTCCGTGAAGTTTTGGCAAATCACCAGTCGCCAAAACCGGATCCGTGGAATAACCCCCACCTGGAGATCGACCAGCTATCATGGGACCGACAGACTGACCCTCAATCTTTGACTCATCACCATCCGTCGCTTTGTCTCGAAGAACCAAATCCTTTGTATCCCTCAAAGTATCTTGAAGCCCCTCCAAGACAAGTTTTCGACGATCCACCTCATGTCGAATACCCCTCGAGCCTCCATCCAGTGTCTGTGGCCTGCCTGTACACCTCAACGGCTTGAGCCTGTACATGCCACAACATAAATCTCCTCGAACCAGCTGCTAGGAACCCTTCGTAAGCATCCAATCTTTGTCCCCAAATAAACTGTGATAGCCATCATCCGTCAGCCTTCCTACCGAAATCAAGTTATAGCGCAAACTCGGTACATGTCGCACATTCTTGAGAACGAGCTTCTCACCATGCTCTGTTGTCAAATGCACAACACCGATGCCTACAATTGCAGCCGTCCCTTTGTTGCCCATCTTCACACATCCAAACCTGCTACGTCGGTATGACGTGAAGATCCTCCTATATGGAGTGGCGTGATACGACGCCCCCGTGTCCATGACCCAATTGTCATCATGACACATGCCACAAGGTTCCTCTGCGTCGGTTGCTGCGATGATGAGATATCACATAGCCGTGAGATGCTCCTGATCATCCTTGCCTTTGGCCTTCTCAGGTTTGAGCTTCATGCAGTTCCTCTTGATATGACGCCTTTCGCCATAGTGATAGCAGCCCTCCTTGCGGTCCACAATTGCAAGATCCCAAGAACTCCCTCTTATCCTCGTCTGTGACTTGGGTCTTCCCTTCCAGTAGGAAGCCACCAGAGCAGACTCCTATGATGATTCCACTTGCTTACGCTGGATCTCCTCGTTCAACAAGCTACTTTTGACTGCCTCCATCGTGACAACTCCATCAGGAACAGAGTTGCTCACCGACACCACCAACGTCTCCTAGCTTTCCGGCAGAGAACTCAAAAGCAGAAGGGCCTGAAGCTCATCCTCAATCACCATCTCCATCGCAAACAGCTGATTGATGATGTCCTGAACCTTGTTCAGATGTTGTGCCACCGGTACACCCTCCGTGTATTTCGAGTTGACGAGTTGGAGAATCAGAAATGCCTTATTGCCAGCCGTCTTTCTTTCGTACAACGAATGCATCTTCTCCCATAATGCTTTTGTAGAATTCTCCATGGACACGTGGTGAAACACCGAGTCATCCAACCATTGGCGGATGAATCCAACAGCCTTCTGATCCAGTCGTTTACAGTCATCAGCACCTTTGTCCGTCGTCTTTGCGTTGTCACCCTCCAACGGACCAAGCAAGTCCTTGCACCAAAGTAAATCCTTCATCCTTGGCTTCCAAATCACCCAGTTTCCCCTTGTGAGGGTGATCATACGAGTGTTCATCTGCTCCGTAGACATAGTTGCACCTTCCCTCTCGAGAAGAACCTGGCTCTGATACCATGTGTTGTGAACACATGCGCTATGATACCACGTATTAGGCGCGTCGCGGAAGCGTTTTGCCAACCCACCTTAGATGACCAACCAATCTACGAGTATCAAGCACAGATGAAGACAAGTATATGGCGGTGACTACGTCACCTGGACAAATTCTAACCTTTATAACTCAGATAAAATTACAAGATTGTAAAAACTAATGTTGAAACCATTAGCCCTAATAGGTTCAACCCCCTCTGCACACTCAAGAAGAAAGGCAGAAGATTACAATTGAAATCACTCACCAACCCGTAGCAATCTCCCTAACCGAAGTTGACGACTCCTCGATTAGATCTCCTTCTTCCTTCTGTCTTGGATGGCGAAGTCCTAAGAGCAAAGCACGAACATTCTCTTAGATTTTCTGTGGACGAGCACCCCGAATCTCCAACTTGTGTTTATTCTTTGTGCCTCCACTCTCCTCCCTATTTATAGGATGAAAAACCTATTTTAGGTCATAATAGGATTTCCTAAATAGGAAATCCTAAAATAATAATCCTATTACACCTAAAATAGTCCAACACAAATTATGGACGTCCAAATATGGCAGATTAAATATTTGATACAAATTTGAAATATAATCAAATCTTACATTTAATGTAGATTTTTAAATTATATCAAATCAAATCTTTGACCATATTTGGGCTCCAAAATTTACCAAATCCAGACTGGACCCCAACACTTCTAGTGCGTTGTGGATTCTTATCCAAGACTTGTATCATTTGATAATACCACGTGATGGCTAAAAACATGTGAAGTGTATGGCTAACCCAATAACGAAAGTTCCGTAAGAGAATTTGAGTAGGCTACCATGAGATGAAAGATCTCTTTCTAAAGAGATTCGATTTGGAATTAGTATATGTCCAAGGTTCAATATTGGAATCATTTCAGAGATTTGTCTCCGGATTACTACTTTGTTAAAGGATATTTGTCAGAGTAGTATTAAGTTTTGTCTACCCTCTGGTTGAAGGCTCTTGTTGCTTAGGTGCAGGTTTAAGGCAGGAATTTGTTTTTCTTATTTTGCTTCTTTTCCTTTATTTATTTTTTTCCTTACGGAGAAGAGGTTAGGGTCACGGCAAAATTTTAGTTGTTCTCTTGTGGGGTCACGTTGAACCCGGAAGATTATCCTAAGCAGAGGGGTTGTCCAACTCCCAAATTTTGTCAGACTTACCCTGCTATTTTAACAAGAAAAAAGCCTGAAAATGAGATACACAAGACTAGCTAGGTGCATTCATGATATCATATGCTCATATTCATAGCTCTCTATATGTGAATCAATAATTTATACATAATCTTTCATGTATAATATATATCCAATTGTCAGATTTTGCAAAGAAAATGAGAAACACAAGACCGGGTGCATCCATGATATCTACACTTAAAAAATCCAAGCCTCCCAACTCAAAAGGACATGCCAGAAACATGCTGGCTATGATTGATAGTTTGATACAACCACAACATTCAGATCAAGCAAAACAACATAGAACAGAACCTCTGAATACATACAAACTTGCAGTAGCAAAGGATCCAAGCTGCTGAACCTAAATTACTGACACATATACATAAGTTCCAGCATCCCCAAGAGAAAAAAAAGAAAAAGAAAAAGAACTGCACTTAGCGCGCCAGACTTCATTTGTGTTTCCTTATTCTGAGAATTTGAACTCGTATCACACTGCTGCTACTGTTTTCCTCCGGCAGCAGCTCAAAGATGCACTTGTCTCCTCTTTGTAATCGGTTGCTAATAGCAAATTGTCGCCAACTCCTTGTTAAATAGGTATTTGTCCTGCCTTTGCCACCACAATGACTACTGAGCCTGAACGACCAACATCGACATTTTGGATCTATAAGAGTTATTCCGCTCAGTGTTTCAAGACAAGTAGCCACTTGGAATTTCTTTGGTATGTACTGCATATTAGCTACAGAATGTGTGTGAGATGAAAGATGAGGGAGAGAGAATGATAGAGAAGATAGGTAGTCTTACCATCTCACTATGAGACAACTGACGAGTGGTAATGGTGACCTAAAAATGTGCTCCTCTTGTCATAGTCTTCTTCGACGTGTTGTGGTTTTCAGGAGATTCAGAGTCCTCAGGTGCAGATTTCGGCATTTTTCTAATTTGATCAATCTGTCGAATTGGGGTCATTTGGCTTAGAATCTTGAAATTGATCAATCTCTTCTTCCTCTGCGAAGATGCTAATAACTCGAAGATGCATCTGTCACCTTCCTTCAGTTTGTTTCCACGAGCAAACTCGAGCCACCCTTTCGATATGTAAGCTCCGAACAGTTTGCACTTGGAAAGACTAACAGGCCAGGTTTGGCCCTGGGGATCACGAAGCATGAACTCACCATGCTCTCTGCCAGAAGATTGTACGAATTCAGATGGAATGTCCTGCATTGTACCATTTAATCGTGCTTAGATTTTTGTAACAGAGAAACTCTGAAAGACATACTAAGGCCTCCTCATCTTAGTTCTCGGTTCCTTGTCTTTTCCAAGAGGATGTTAATGTCAGGTTTCATTTCCTGTGTTTGGTAAAACAAGAAAAGCATTCAAAGAACATTTGATTTCCTTTCCAGTGTTTGGTTGGTACATTTCATCCTAAATTTTTCATAATAAATGCTGAGAAAATTAAAGTTCAAGTTTGTGGCTACAGTACCATGAATAGTCTCCGTCTACTGAGGTGATAAGCCTTGATAGTCGTCTCAAAAGATGATTTCGTAGAGCAATTTCGCTCCATCTCTTCTGGAACTTTATCCTGAGAGAGCGCGGCCATGTTTTCCTCAGATATTGTAGTATCTTGGACTTTTCTTTTCTTACAAGAAGATTTAGTTGGTTTCTTGACAACACCTGCATGTTTGGAATTATAAAGTAAGTGCTTGAAGAAATTGTAATCCTGATATATTGAAAAGTTTTCATTTCCTTTGGTTCTGTCTCAATTAATGAAGATAAAACTGTGTGCTAACAATGAGGAAGCAACCCCTTGATAAGGAAAAGTGCAACCCCTTGATAAGGAAAAGTCTTAACTAAGAAATTTTGCTCCTAATTTCCTTACAATTTTTGGATAATAATCAAGGAACCCTGACCTAAGATTTAGGTATACACCCAAACTTAACAACCTAGACAGCGCAACAATGATTGCCTTGATAAAGCGGCATTGCATCCAGCAAACCCAAATCCAATGTGGTTGTTAACAATATGAGTTAAACAACACCAAGGTGATGATCTTCTAGTGGTAACACTAGTAAGGGAGGGGAGGACCGGGAGGTGTGGACAAGGGCGGAGCCATTGGTGGGCTGAGGTGGGCTCCAGCCCGCCCCTCAGCCCACCAAGTTTTTTTTTAATATATCTCCTGTTGGTTTTGATTTTGCTTTGGTTTTGCTTTTCTTGCAAAAGCTCAAGTCCCTCTTCCTTTCTTTAGTCCCACATCGGATGCACCAAAGCCTTCATGTGTACATATATTAGTTTCTCTCCTTTGCTCTATTAAGTTGTTGTGTGGGGAACCCCTTAGGCCACACGCGCGCGCCGCCGCCGCCACCCGGCCCGGCTCGGTTCGGCGCGCGTAACGGGTGCGGGTACGCGCCCACATCTGCGGGCGCCGAATGCCGATCCGATTTCCTCTTCGGGCTGGGACCCTAAAAATCTTTTTGCTCCTCTTCATTTTTATTTAATTTGTCTAAACGTTAGAAAATTTATTTCTGAACGTTACAAAATGTTTCTGAACCGGTTTTGTGTCCAGGTTCGTTATTTATTCTCTTGTGTAACGTCTGAATTAATAGAGAATTAATTCTGACCGTTACACAATAGTTTTATATATATCGGACAGTTTTCTTTGTAAAAATCAGAAAATATTCTTACGAAACCTCTGTCAACATTTTGTTCATTTCTTCGTCTTCATCTCCAAGCTCTGGGCAGAGCTAAGTCCTGGTCGTTCTCTCCAAGTCGTGTGCGGCAACGAGATACCGGTAGTGCGGGGGTTTTACCACTAGGAGCTTCGGGAACGTCTGCACACAGATCCCGAATAAACTCTTAGGGCAGTGCTTCGTGCACGACTTCCCCAGAGGCCGGTAACATCTAATTCTATTTTTGTATTCTGAAATTTTACAATAATAAAAGACAGCAAAAAATTCTAACAATCTAAGAGTTTATTTTTGTTAGAATAGTTTTTGTTAGAATTTTCTATACTGTTAGAATTGTTTCAATACTTTTGTTACAATTATTTCTCACTATTTGCTAATTACTGTTCAACAAACACTGCCCTTTCGGATCAGAACCTTAATCTGCCGCCTTAGACCATATTGGCTAGTTACTGTTGATTTTGTTTGCTACTTATTAGAAGCACTATTTGCTACTTACTAGAAGCACTATTTGCTAGTTACTGTTGATTCAATTTCCTAGTTACTGTTGAAAAAAAAAAAAAAAGAATTAGTTACTGTTGCTAGTCCTATAATAATTTCGTTTCTATAGCAATTTGTTCTATAGCAATTATAAAGGAATCTAGATCTCAAAAGTTAATACTTTTTCGTTTCTACAAAATTAACTGTTGATTTCAAAAGTTAATAATATTTCGTTTCTACAAGATTAACCGTTAATTTCGTTTCTATAGCAATTTGTTCACAACTTGTTCTATAGCAAATTAAAGTTCACAATAGTTTCTGTAGCAAATAGTTACTGTATTTGTTCACAATAGTTACTGTATTTGTTCAAAATAGTTACTGTAGCAATTCAAGTTAACAGTAGAAATTTTCTATAAATTTGTTCTATAGCAATTTAAGTTAATACTGTTTCTGTTTTCACTGAAGAAAAATAAAACTGGTTGTTAAATTGCTACTTGCTACTTGTTGTGGATTATCAATACTTGTTAACAAGTTTTGTAGTTAACAATTTATGTTGTAACCAAACAATTATTTTATTACTGTAGCAAATTTGTTACTTATAAAACTTACAATCTAAGTAGCACTACTCATTTGGTACTTACCATTGCTCATTTGTTCTGTTGATTAGCATTACTTATAAAACTTGCAATCTAAGTAGCACTCAAAAGTTAATAATGTTTCGTTTCTACAAGATTAACCGTTAATTTCGTTTCTATAGCAATTTGTTCACAACTTGTTCTATAGCAAATTAAAGTTCACAATAGTTTCTGTAGCAAATAGTTACTGTATTTGTTCACAATAGTTACTGTATTTGTTCACAATAGTTACTGTATTTGTTCACAATAGTTACTGTAGCAATTCAAGTTAACAGTAGAAATTTTCTATAAATTTGTTCTATAGCAATTTAAGTTAATACTGTTTCTGTTTTCACTGAAGAAAAATAAAACTGGTTGTTAAATTGCTACTTGCTACTTGTTGTGGATTATCAATACTTGTTAACAAGTTTTGTAGTTAACAATTTATGTTGTAACCAAACAATTATTTTATTACTGTAGCAAATTTGTTACTTATAAAACTTGCAATCTAAGTAGCACTACTCATTTGGTACTTACCATTGCTCATTTGTTCTGTTGATTAGCATTACTTATTAGTTGCTGGATGCTGGAGCAAATTCTTTTGCTTAATTACTGTTAATACAATTTGCTTAATTTTAATCACTTAGTTTTTGAAACCAATCTAGGACCAAAAAGAAAATAGTTTAGAGAAGTAAATTGCAAATAAAATCTTGAATCTAAAGTTTCAAAGTAGAGACAAACTCGGGCACAAGCCGAAAGGGTCTTCTGTCAACCGGGTGTAAACAACCCTAAGCGACACGGTACTTAAGAGTCTTCGGACCACCGCTAGCTGGGAACCGGCCCCTACAGCTAACCTGAGTTGATCAACACTTGAAAAACTAAAAATTTTAAGATTGATTAGCAAAGACCACCTAAACTATTATCCTAGACATTGTTATTAAATAATTTATATATTTTCAGACTGATTAGCAAAGACCACCTACAAGCTACCTCCCTCTGGGTCTGATATTTCTAAGGAACTTATCCATACACAAGGAGTTCTTACCTACAATCAAGTCCTAAAGAAAATTAGAACCGAAGAACAAATTAGATTGAGGTCTAAGCCTAAGACTGAATCTAAAGCTAAGGTAAACCTTGTAGAAGGCCAAGGAAAACCCAAGTCTATTTTTTTCCTTATAAACCCAAGAAGAATTTCTTCAAGAAGAAGAAAAACTTTCAGTCTAACCACCACAACCTTCATCACCAAAAGCGATCATGCTTCACAAAGGTTCTTCGAGTTCCTTTAGGTCTGTAAGCTTTCAACCCCTTATTAACCTCTCTTACCACTCTGATGATTGATGGTTGGATTCTGGAGCTAATGTTCACGTTTCGTTTAATCGCTCCTGGTTTTCAAACTATCAGGAATCAAGTGCAGGAGGTGTGACCCTAGGAGATGGCTCAACGGCACAAATTATTGGAAGAGGAAAAGTTAACCTGAAGATGACATCAGAAAAAATCCTAACTCTTCATGATGTTCTTCATGTGCCGTCAGTCAGGAGAAACCTAGTTAGTGGATCCCTTCTTGTAGCCTCAGGATACAAAATTGTAATGGAGGCTAATAAAGTAGTTTTTTCTAAGCATGACTCTTTTATAGGAAAAGGCTTTGTAAAAGGCGGTCTTTTCATTTTAAGTACAATGAATAAAATGTCTAATTGTTCTCTCATTATCTCCAATATAGAATATTCAAATGTTTGGCATGGCAGACTAGGTCATGTGAACCTAGGTTCCATTAAAAGGATGATGACTTTAGACCTTATTCCCAGGACTCCAATAGATGACAAACACAAATGTGAGATTTGTGTTCAAGCCAAACACACTAGATTACCTTTCAAATCTGTAGAAAAAAATTCTGACCTTCTAGAACTTATCCATAGTGATGTATGTGACTCAAATAGGATTTTGACCAGAGGCGGTAGAAAATACTTTGTTACGTTTATAGATGATTATTCAAAGTATTATTACATCTACCTTCTAAAAACTAAAGATGAAGTTCTAGATAGATTTAAGGTTTTCAAATCTGAAGCTGGAAATCAATTAGAAAGGAAGATTAAGATCCTTAGATCTGATCGTGGTGGAGAATATACCTCAAATGAAATGATTAATTTCTGTGAAGAACATGGAATAATTCATGAGGTAACTGCTCCATATTCACCTCAGTCTAACGGAGTTGCTGAACGCAAGAACCGCACTCTGTTAGATATGGTGAATGCCATGCTTCTCAGCTCTGGTGCTCCTGATAACTTGTGGGGAGAAGCCCTTTTAACTGCCTGTTACATTCTTAATAGGATTCCTAGTAAGACAAAAGATAAGACTCCCTATGAGCTGTGGAAAGGTAGAGCACCTAGGATTAATTACCTTAGAGTTTGGGGATGCCTTGCTAAAGTCGGAATTTCCGAACCTAAAAAGAGAAAGATTGGTCCCAAGACTGTAGACGCTATTTTCATAGGATATGCCTTAGACAGCTATGCCAATAGATTTCTAGTGACTCACTCAGAAGTAAATGAAATCTCTAACAATACCATTATAGAAGCAAGAGATGCAGTTTACTTTGAAAACATATTTCCTTTTAAGGATAGAAGTTCAATCTCTTCCTCCATACCCTCTACTAGTTCTCAAGTCCAAATACCTAGCTCTCAATCTGAACAAGACTTAGAACCAAGACGGAGTAAAAGAAATAGGATTGAAAAAAATTTAGGAGAAGGATTCTTCACATTTTTGATAGAGGGTGATCCCTCAACTTATGAAGAAGCAATGTCGTCTCCTGATGCTCCCTTCTGGAAAGAAGCCATTAACAGTGAATACAACTTCATCATGGAGAATAACACTTGGTTTCTAACAGATCTACCTTTAGGGAATAAACCAATAGGTTATAAGTGGATTTTCAAGAAGAAACTCAGAGCCGATGGTACTATAGAGAAATACAAAGCTAGATTAGTTGCTAAGGGTTTTACCCAGAAGAAAGAGTTAGATTATTTTGATACCTACTCTCCTGTAGCTAGGATCACATCCATTAGAACTCTCTTGGCCTTAGCATCCATTCATGATATGCTAATCCATCAAATGGATGTAAAGACAGCATTTTTTAATGGAGATCTAGAGGAAGAACTTTATATGGACCAACCTGAAGATTTTATTGCTAAAGGTTAAGAAAAGAAAGTCTGCAGACTAGTAAAATCCCTCTATGGCCTGAAACAAGCTCCCAAACAATGGCACAATAAATTTGACAAAGTAATTTGTGAATATGGTTTCTTGTCAAATGAGTATGACAAATGTATATACTCTAAAGGTACATGTAAAAATTGTGTCATTTTATGCTTGTATGTAGATGACATACTTATCCTAGGATAATCACTGGAATTGATAAATATTACAAAGAACTATTTATCTAGCCAGTTTGATATGAAAGACCTAGGAGAAGCCAACCTAATTTTAAGAATGCAAGTGACCAAATGCAAAGAGGGTTATACTCTATCTTTAGCACATTCAATTGAAAAAATGCTAAAAAGATTTGAGTTATTTGATAAGAAACCTGTCCTTACTCCTTATGACAGCAGTATTGTACTGAAAAAGAATGAAGGACCACCTTTGGAACAACATAAATATTCCCAGATGATAGGCTCCCTTATGTATATAACAAACAGGACAAGACCTGATATTGCATTTGCTATTGGGAGACTAAGCAGATATACCAGTAACCCAAATCAGTCACATTGGACTGCCTTGGATAGGGTATTTAGATATCTCAAGGGCACCCTAGATTACAAACTTCATTTTACTAGGCACCCTGATATCATAGAAGGTTATTCAGATGCAAACTGGGTAACCGACTCACATGATATAAAATCTACTACTGGATATGTATTTACTCTAGGAGGAGCTGCAATCTCCTGGAGCTCTTGTAAGCAAACTATCATAGCTAGGAGTACAATGGACTCTGAAATGATAGCTTTAGATACAACTTGCACAGAAGCTGAATGGCTTAAAAATCTTATTATGCATATACCTGTTTCTCTTAGTCCTGTTCCTGCAATTTCTATAAATTGTGATAATAAATCTGTTATTGAACTACTAAAGCATGATTCTGTGAATGCTAAGATGAACAGGCACCTGCAGCTGCGCTTCAAGTCAATAAAAAGCCTTCTAGGCAAATATGTGGTTCTTGACTATATAAAGTCAGAAAAGAACCTTGCAGATCACTTGACGAAGGGTCTGTCTAGGACTTTGATCCTAGAATCATCGAGGGGGATGGGGTTAAGCCCATAAGTTAGTCACCAGCAGTGGCAACCCAACCGAGTCTGACTGGAGATCCAAAGAAGCCGGTTCAATGGGTAGAAACAAGCTGAACTTAGGTGACTTTATGGAACACTGACTCGAGATTAAAATCTCATTAAAATAAAGTCCAAGCGGCTGTACATGTGTACAATGACTCCCCATCCCTATGGTGACAGTGTTCCTGTGTGATATGGTTAGGATGAGTTTAAACTCTTAATAGGTCCAAGCTGTAATGCTAGGTTGATTCATATCACCAACCATTAAGGACTTACCTATATGAGAGGTCGTGAAGGCCGCGACTATGGGACAGGGCGATCCCAGACAACTCTCATGAATGTGGAAAGTGCGCATGGCCATTTAAAAGCGCCACCCGATAGACTAAGGACCTCTAGCGTACTATGTGTGCTATTTTCTAAATCTGGTTCAAGAAGTCTGATTCAAGGCATAGTCCATCAAGCACTTCTTCAGATTAAGGCAATAGTCACTACGTGAGATTCAAGGCTGTAGTCCATCTCATCTATGCATAGTATTTTACTGCCCAGATGCTCTCTCTCTATTTTGCTAATCAATCTCTATTTACTTCACTCTTATCTCTGTTTCGGAACTTGACCTTTTGGGGGGGGATTGTTGGTTTTGGTTTTGCTTTGGTTTTGCTTTTCTTGCAAAAGCTCAAGTCCCTCTTCCTTTCTTTAGTCCCACATCGGATGCACCAAAGCCTTCATGTGTACATATATTAGTTTCTCTCATTTGCTCTATTAAGTTGTTGTGTGGGGAACCCCTTGGGCCACACGCGCGCGCCGCCGCCGCCGCCCGGCCCGGCTCGGTTCGTTTCGGTTCGGTTCGGCGCGCGTAACGGGTGCGGGTACGCGCCCACATCTGCGGGCGCCGAATGCCGATCCGATTTTCTCTTCGGGTTCGGGCTGGGACCCTAAAAATCTTTTTGCTCCTCTTCATTTTTATTTAATTTTTCTAAACGTTAGAAAATTTATTTCTGAACGTTACAAAATATTTCTGAACCGGTTTTGTGTCCAGGTTCGTTATTTATTCTCTTGTGTAATGTCTGAATTAATAGAGAATTAATTCTGACCGTTACACAATAGTTTTATATATATCGGACAGTTTTCTTTGTAAAAATCAGAAAATATTCTTACGAAACCTCTGTCAACATTCTGTTCATTTCTTCGTCTTCATCTCCAAGCTCTGGGCAGAGCTAAGTCCTGGTCGTTCTCTCCAAGTCGTGTGCGGCAACGAGATACCGGTAGTGCGGGGATTTTACCACTAGGAGCTTCGGGAACGTCTGCACACAGATCCCGAATAAACTCTTAGGGCAGTGCTTCGTGCACGACTTCCCCAGAGGCCGGTAACATCTAATTTTATTTTTGTATTCTGAAATTTTACAATAATAAAAGACAGCAAAAAATTCTAATATCTCCATCCCACACTTTTTTTATATGAAACATGTTGCATAATAAGGTTGTGTCTTCTTTGTGTGTAAATGACAAGCACATACACATTCTTAAACTGGTGATAAAAGCCAAACAAACCGATGTCACTGTATGAAACAACTTGAGGAAGCCGTGGGAGTTAGTAGCATTGGAATAGCAGGAATCTAGTTCAACATTTAGCATAAGCATACTTTTCATAGACCTGTTGGAGTCTAGTTCAACATTTGATTTGAAACATGCATCTTTGGTTGCCCACTGCATTGGAATAGCAGGGGGTTAAATAGTTGCCAGTTTTCCTCTTGAACTTCTCTTTGTTGGATCCCTTCTTCTGTGAATGTAGTATTCATTTGAACTTACATTCTAGATAAGGATTATGTAGTTGACCATAAAACTTGGAATAAAGGTGGTGGTGTTGTTCTAGCCCTGTATATAGTCTCTTAATTTGGCTTCCAAATCTGGATTATTGCCAGATACGCAAAAAAAACTGGGTTATGAGCATATCTAGATATCACGATGCATTCCTTTTTTTTCCCTGGTAGAAGTACAAATCCAATTACAATGTAGGTTTTGTGGATGCAGATACATTCATCAAGTTATGAACATGGGTATTAATCGACAGCAAGTCTTGAACCTTGATCTATGAGGGAAAATTAAGAGATCCATAATTTTCAAATGAATATTACTTGAGCAATTCAATGATAGTCTCCATCGAAAGAGAAATAACGGAAATGATCCATTCATATTTGATAAGAGATGCCTTTGCTTCTTAGAAGGATAGAATAATCCAATTTCGCTAACAAGTGTCCTATATTGATATTTATTATTCTATCATTATCTTTATTTGTTTGTGATTGGCCTTCATTTTGTGGTAAATTTTCTTTCCTGTATAGTAGAAGTTTAGAAGTTGGAGGAGATTTTTGGAAGGCAAAAGCAAAATAGCAATTCAGCTGCTATTTTCTTTATAGTTCTTTTTTTTGTTTTTTTTTTCATTTTTCATCTTGTATATGAAGATAATGTTTTGACTTTTTCTAATTGTTTTAAGCAACATGTCTACTTATAAAATTCATTCAATATCATTTTGATAACTATTTTTTGTTGGAAAATAAAATTTGAATCACACATTTGGATCGTGGTGGCATTCTAAGAATTTTTTTTTTTAGGACATTTTAAGTTCAGATCAGGGTATACTAAAATCAGGACTCCGCCCTTGAGTGTGGAATGTGGTGTATTGGTGCTAGTATCGAGGACAAGGACATGGTCTTATCTCAACAACAACAACAAAAAAGTTAAACCCAAGGTTGAGGGCTCCAACTCATCCCAAAAAAAAATCTTTTCTTTTATATATATATATATATATATATATATATATATATATATATATATATATGAGTCATCCCACCTCTAGCTCATAGTTCGAATTTCTGGTTCCGCTCTACGAGAAAAAAAAAACATGGAAACGAATGACTTAGAGGACTTTTCATCATTATCATGGTCTGAAAAGATGGCATTTTCTCCGACACGCGAGCTAGAAACATAAGGATATATCTTCTCGCAACATGTGATATTGTCAAAGATCCTTAAACTGAACACCATGTTGCCGCGGTAGCGGAAGACCAACATCTCGTAATCTTTTAAACCATGTGCTTCGACAAAGTTCTCCCAGCCCTTTCCTCCTATGTAGCAATCTTCCATTTCTTTATAAAATTCGACTTGCCATATCTTGCCGGAAGTCACTATAGTTGCAAGTTTTCTTGTATCATCCATGTCAATATTCTCCCCAAGTTCTTGGGGGCATCAACTACAAAACAAAAAACAGAAAACAAACAAAATGCAAATAAATTAAGAGAGAGGTGAAGAGAAAGAGAGAGAGAGAGAGAGAGAGGTGATGGGTGGGTTGGGGTTACCAGCTTCTTAGTGAAACCAGGCAATAAGGGACTGAAGAAACGTGTGCCATACTTCTCATTCATCTCTAGCTAGCACAATCAAATCAAAGAGACAACTCAACTCAACACAACTCAACAAACTCACTCTTCACAGTGGAAGCTAGATAGATCAAGAGATCCTACTTGCAAAAATATACCATAAATATAAGGCTCTCTCGAGTTGTGACTAGGTAGAAATTACAGTAAAGTGATTGCAAACAACCATCATAAGTATGTTCATGACTCATGAGTAACCATAGAACATATGGAAAGAGTAAAAATGTGTGCAACAAGAAGAAATTAGAAGAAAATGAGTAGTAAGTAGATGAGTGACATGCAAAGATTTGATTAGGTTGAAAAAATGGGGAGGAAATTAGAAGAAAATGAGTAGTAAGTAACCTGCTGGATGGAGTTAGTGTATTAGAACAGAGCACTAGAAGGTTGGAGAACAGAGGGGTACAAGTAGTGCTGTTGGGGTGGATTTGTGAGAAGGTTATGGAGATCAAGATTTTGTATTTCTAAAATTTATTTTGTATTTTTTTTTCTATGAAAAAGAAATTTAATATTTTTATATTCATGTTTGGTTAGATTAGATTAAAATATTAAAAAAAAAAAGTTAATTTATCTAGTTTTTCATAAATACTATTTCATGTTTCTATTATTTAAATTTACACATTTGGGATAGAAGTTAAATTTTTGAAAGTAAAGTGATGGTGTTATTGTCCAAACAAAATTTCAAATAACATTTCTAGAAAAGTAAAACTATTTCCAATGAGACATTGGGAATTACTTTTCCACAACAATGGGAATATGAAGCCTCACATATTCTCCCATAATTCTCAATCCTACACATGCCAAACAAGGGTAAGGAATTTAAAACTCATTTCCAAGCCTCAAAAACTTGAACCAAACGCCTCCTAAGTGTTGAGAACTGACAAAATCAAATCGAGTAGAAGTATTGTTACACTCTTCAGGTTTGGGATACGGGTGGTAAGTAGTGTAGACTGTGTAGCGGAAGCAGGGGTTGCTAATCAGGTCGGATCGCGTCGGGTCGAGGTAGTGCTAACCCACACCCAAGGGCGAAACTGAAATTCGAGTTGGTGTGGACTAGAGTAGAATAGGGTGGGCTAGGTATGGCTGACTCCAATGGGAAAAAAAAACATATGGAAAAAAAAAACTTTTTTAGGGGTGAACAGTCCTTGTTGTGTTTCCGCCCTTGCCCACACCCATTAGTCCTTCGGGTCTAAGTTTTGGATTTAGATCTTGCGACGAACGAAAAAACTAACAGATATGGATCTAGTACAACACACTAGCATCATTGCTTCCACTTCAACACACATAAACTTTGGGTCGTGTCGCATCATCTACAATAGGACCTTATCCTACATGTTTATAAAAGAAATGTTTTAACAAATGTCCTCGTTCAAAATAAAAAAAAAACTATTATATATCCTTATTATTAAAAAAACAAACTAGCAAATGTTTTTATTTTTTGCAAAACAGTCAAAATTTTGGTTTAAATAGTGAGAATATATTTTAGTTTTTTAATTGTTAATTTTTTTTTTTAGATAGTAGAAATATATAATAGTTTCTATATTTTGAATAAAAATATTTGTTAAAATATTTTTTTTATAAAATCGTGTCAGGTTCCGATATTTCACTATTGGAAGTATTTAGTCGGATACAAACTCTATTCATTCTGAGCATTATGTCCATCTTTGGTGAACGAATTTTATCTACAAATTATCACGAATATGAGAAAAGGAGATCAGGATTACAGGGAGAAGGTTGTTCTTAGAAGTTGCCATGAATTTGAGCTAACTTTTAAAAAGAATTATAAGTTGATGTTACCAAAAAGTCTTGTCTTGACCGTTCAATTGGACTTGTGATAAAGGCACTACAAAGTATACTCAGAACTAGTCCAGTATTGAGACTAGTTCAGTTATAAAGAAATTTTATTCATGCTAGTCCAAATTTTACTAGGATTGTCCATCCACTTCACCTTCCTCCTCCTGCTCCCCATTCCGCTCCTCCACCGCTCGTCGCTGTCCCCATCGCTCCTCCACCGCCGCCTCCCACTGCCGCCTCCTCCCCCGCCTCCCGCCGTCTCCTTTCCCTCCCATTCCTCCGCCTCGTCCCCCCTTCCGGCCTCCACGCAGCCCAGTCCTCGTGGTCACCTCGCGTAGCCTTTCCTTCCGAACTGTCAAAATTTTGGACTGTAAAAAAATCAACATATATTTTTAGAACTGTAAAATTTTGACAGTCCTACAAATTGTTAGGAGTGTCAAAATTTTGACAGTCCTACCAATTAGAAGGACTGTCAAAATTTAGAACTGTCAAAATTTTGACAGTCTTTCTAATTTGTAGGACTGTCAAAATTTTGATAGTCCTGATTATAAAAAAATTCAATTAGAAGTAGACAGTTCGATGAGTAATTTTTGAGAATGGTAAACTTATAATTATCAATGATAAAAATTTAGACCCTTCCGAGTGAATTTTGTAGTGCCATTATAACAGCCTTCAATTGTCGTCCAAAATAGCATCGGTAGTCATTTATTCTCCTAACACCCTTCTTGTGGCGGAGACAAAGACCACTGACCAATATCTGACTCGACTCTTTTAACTCTTTCTGTCTATAAGAACTAGTATATATGCACGTGCTTTGCACGTATCTTGGAGTGGATGATGTTGATGAGTTGATTTAACTTTGTTGTTTTTAATTATATAGGTTAAGAATTCAACCCTTCAAATTCTGTGGGAACATTTTAGAAGATTTAGCAAGTAGTATGAACCCTTCGATTTTCGTAATACATTAATGAATCTCTTAAATGGTTATCAGTGGAATTTATTGTAGGTATTCTTTTAATTAGTAAATATATTAAAGGGCATTTTTGGGAAGAAAACTTCCACGGTGAAGCCTACTTTTGGCATTATATAGTAGAATATATTTATTGTAGGTATTCTTTTAATTAGTAAATATATTGAAGGACATTTTTGGGAAAAAAAACTTCCACGGTGAAGCCTACTTTTGGCATTATATAGTAGAATAGATTAGTTGACTAAGTTTTGCAAAGAACAATAGATCATTTTCGGAGTCTCTTCTGTTTGTATTATGCTAAGGATGCATTTTTTTTTTCCGAATATGAATCCATTTTCCATGGATATATATTCATAGTTGTAATACTCTTTTACAATATCTATTAATAAAATTAATATTGTTGATTCGTCACATAGTATCACAGCTTTGTGTTCTTCATCCTAAGGCCGTTCAAATAGATCAATTTACATCATCATCTTTACCGGCTGCTTCTTCATAGAACCGGTCGTCATCGTCAATTGCCTTCGCTTCTCAAAAGCCTTGGAACCCTTCAGAGTCGTTCTTCTCCTCCAACTTGTCGTCGTCGTCCTCCAACGTAAAGTCTTTCAAATTTTACGTGAAGTCTCCAGACCAGAAGTCTCCAAATCCATGTCCGTGCCATCAAATAAAAGAGGAGAAGAAAAGAGCAAAATCAAAGAACCAAATCAAAAGAAGAAGAAATTTATTTTTTAATATATATATATATATATATATATATATATATATATATATATATATATATTTCATCCAACACTCAGCCAGGTCAACAACAAAGCTAAACTTGATTAGCTTTGTTGTTCTTCTTTCTATTTCTTGCTTTAGAAGTTTTGATAGGTTCTGTACTTTCTTTGCTTTCTTTCTTTTATTTTCTTTCTTTCTTTTTTATTTATTTCTTTTGATTTGTAAAACAAAAATAATAATAAAAACAAAAAAAGAATGTCTTTATCGGAGCAATTTCGAGATTTTCTTCTAACTTTCACTGATTTTCCATTAACCTCTTCTCATGATTCGGCTGAATGGGCTGCCTCAGTCCAGACCACTTTATATGGTAGTCTTCTTCTTGGTCATCTTGATGGTTCTATCCCAAGGCCTCCTGAATCCGTAGTTGATGATAAAATAGAGACTCGAAATATTATTCGTGTCGCTTAGGATACTTGGGACGACCACGATAAGTGGATCACTTCGTCCAGATCTTGAGGATATCTAGTCTGCTACTTTATTATGGGACCATTTGATTACTCAGTTTGTTCAGTCGAATGATGCTCTGGAGTATCAGTTGATCACTCAGGCTTCTACCGCCAGACAGGAGGATTGCATTATTCAGGAGTTTGCCACACTGATGTGGGATTACTGGCGTGAGCTACTAATATTGGAGGGTATTGGTCCTGATTCCGTACGCGCTCGCACTTGTCGGGAACGTCGACAATTTTTTCAGTTTCTCTTGGCCTCGCGTCCTAAATTTCAGTCCCCAAGCGGTCTGATCATTCAAAATAATACCACTCTAGATGCTGCTATCTCTGAGCTTACAGTTGAGGAGACTCGTCTGCGTTCACTTTCTGTTGACATCTCTACATCGAATTCAGGTTCTGAGATTATTCTTGCTGCTGCTCTGCGTCCTCCGTCTACCACTTCCAAGAAGGCTCGATCTCCCACTTCTCTTCGTCCTTCATGTACATCTATTACGGGAAGCTTGGTCATTCTGCTATTGCTTGCTATGCTCATCAGCGGTCTGATATGATATGTGCTCACTGCCAAAAGCCTGGACACTCAATGGATGATTGTTTTCTGTTTCACCCACATTTAAAAACTCAATTCCTCGAGCGGATGAAGAAAAATGGTTCCTTCCTTGACTCGTTTCCCAGTACCTCAAGCTCACATTGTTGATAGTACTCAGACATCGACAGATATTTAGCATCGTCTTACTCAGTTAGAGCTCTAATGCCAGCCTGCCTTTGCTGGCTTCTCTGCATGTGCTTTTTATGTTTCAACTGGCCGAAATAAAGTTGGAAGCATTCAACAGGGCCTACCACAAGCAACGGGCCCACGATATAGCCAAGTTTCGACTTAGATGCCCCCTCCTCCCTCTCAAGTCATGTATCCCACCCCATTTTGGTACATGACCTACCCAAATGATTATGCATACCAACAAGGCATTTATAATCATCAAACGACATCACATTACTACAATCAGATATACGCAACAACTTCATCATCTATTATTGGCCCGCAAGCGTATCTTTACCCCTATATGGGATACGACATGCAAAATTCGAGGGCAGACTTTCAGTCGCCAATGCAGGCTCATCGTCTAACGTACGAGCAGTATCATGCAGTCCACGCAGAAGGATCTTGCGCTTCCTCACTGCCTACAACTTCCACCTTCAGCCCCTACCGCACACGAGCCAACCGGTTAATAACGCAGATTTTAGTTTTTGAAAGGCACTATGTGACTTCAGTTGATCAGCTGGCAGATTATTATTATTATTATTATTATTATTATTATTATTATTATTATTATTATTATTATTATTATTTTACAAAAGTCACACCCCACACCGCGATTTCAGTTTCTATTGGGCAAACTTATGTTGTTTGACCCACCGTGAGTTTGAAGGGGGGTGTTAAGATTAATTAGATTAGATTAGATTTATGATTGGATTTTTTCTCCTCTAAGGATACATATTTCTTCTCCTACTTCTATACGGATATGAATCTGTTTTCCATCTATATATGTTCATAGTTGTATTGCACTTTTACAATATCTATTAATAAATTCAATATTTTTGATTTGTCACATATTGCATGCATATATTTCATACTTTATAGCACATGGTATGCAGACACAAAGGAATAGATAAGAGTATCCACAATAGATGGAGCTGAACAATACATCTTGAGGTCCAAATTTACAAAAAAAATCTAAAATAGGTTGGGTCTGTATGGGAATAGTAGAAAATAATCCAACAACATAGAATGACCTTTGGTGGAAAAGATTAAACAATTATGTGGTCAAAAAATATGAAATCTATAATCTAGAAATTGAGGCTCCAAATTGAGTCTTACTATTCTACAAAATAAGTTTATACATTATTAATGTTGAAATTCTTCGACCCAAGCTATAGGTCATGTGGCTGGGGCAGGATCATCATGGGGCTCCAATTAAACCTACTATTCTACAAAATGAGCTCATACATTTTGAATCTAGAATCTAAAAAATGGAATGAGCCTTACTTATTGATACTCTCAAAGAGAGAGAAATGTCTCACAAATCGATAAATTAGTCTCATAGAACATAAATGAAAGTATAAACAGAAAATGAGAGTATAAGAAATAGTGGAGACCAAAAATCACAAATTTACTTCTGTTTATTATTTATTTTTGGCTAAATTTTAATTTGATACCTTCAACTATTCAAGTTTTTCAACAAGATATCCTAAACTTTAAAACTAGATAACTTAATACCTGAACTATAATTGTGCAACTTAATACCCTAACAATGTTAACGAAAAATCTAAAATGATAAAAATACTCAATTCTTTCTCCCCCCCCCCCCCTCTCTCTCAGCAACAACAGCGGTGGCGGCAACGGGGCAAACGAGCGACATGGGGTGGTGCGACAGCGGGGAAGGGAGGGGTGAAGTAGAAGCGGGGGGGGGGGGGGGGAGTATAACACCCCAGTCCCAAAATATGCTGGACCAAACCACGTGGCAACGACCAACTAATACAACTCTGAAGGTCTTTCCAATTTAATGGACCCATCGAAGGCATACTACGCTGTCTATTATGGACTCCAGTCCAAAAAAACTATGGAAAAAGTAACTGATAGGTAAATCTATATCTCATCCATAGAATCGATAAAATAGAAACTAAGTACTGAAATAAATGCTGAAAGTAAAGTACTGAGTAACAAGTCCAACAAGAAGTATGTCAAGTTCGGTAGAGATAAATCCACTGCTAGTAGACTGTAAATAAAGCAGAATGCTGAAAGAAAGGTAACTAGGTCCTAACATGTCTAATTAGATAAAGATGTTTGGAACCACAAGATAAAAATCTAACCGATCTCACGGGTACTCTGATGGGTAGATCTCCAAGTCCTCTAGCAAGGCTACTCTTATCTCTGATGACGGTCCGTAGATCTTCGAGTAGTCATGCACCTCAAAATTTGGAGAAAAAACGAGGTCCTCAGAGGGACGTAAAAAGATACATAATACATGTCTAATATAAACAGTATGAACATGCTGAAAGAAATCATGTGATACAAGTAAAATAACCTCTGTGGTCAACGACACACAACGAGAACTAATACATAATCCTGAACTACTGTCGAAATGGACATGTTAAATACTATGATTACTCTATAAACCCATAATGGATAATCAAAGCCATGGTCCCTCACGGACCTCTTGGAGAAACAAACACCATGGTCCCTTACGAACCTCTTGGTGAAATGATCACCATAGTCCCTTACGGGCCCCGTGGTGAAGCAATAACCATGGTTCCTTACAAACCTTTTGGTTAAGAAAGGAAAAGAAAATAGCAGTGCAAAATTAAGCATTAATTTTTTGCCTCTCACGATCTAGCCAAGTCTACAAATCAAACACAAGTCTTTGACCAATCATGACCAACTACTACATCCATGATAACTGTATCAACTGATCAAGTCACGACTATGACAAACAGAACGCTAAGCTATAATGTACCATCTACTATGAGTCATGTCCATGGCAATACATATCACAAATAATCAACTCTAAATAGTATAAAGATAATCAACTGATAAAATCAACAGGTAAAGTAAATAAAAAAATAAATACTAAAATAGAAGACAAGGTATACTTGTCAGGTGTCCAAGTCTGAGATGAGGTGGCGGCTACCAAGTCCAAGTATTTCTCCAAGGACCTAACTAAAAGTATATATATATATATATATATATATATATATATATATATATATATATATATATATATATATATATACTATGTTACTATGCCAATATTTATTAATCATATAGCTAATGACCTCTTTACTGATTACTACAAATAGTTTAATTCACATTACTA
This sequence comes from Iris macrosiphon, assembly GCA_036927795.1. Classification (NCBI taxonomy): domain Eukaryota; kingdom Viridiplantae; phylum Streptophyta; class Magnoliopsida; order Asparagales; family Iridaceae; genus Iris; species Iris macrosiphon. Next base: position 13,011,405 of record JAYESA010000011.1, read on the forward strand.
TGTTATGGCTCAAGGGTTGGAAGAATTTATGAGAAGGTGCTCAAATTAGGGTCCATGGAAATTTCAAGAGCTTAAAAAGGAACGACCTTCTTCCATTCAATTCCTAGGCTAAAATAAATAAGTGCTCCTTGACCAAATACTTATAAATTAAATATTCTAATGATTTGACTAAATGGATGTGGTTCAACTAATCATTTATGTTTTGTTTGGAAAATTTGGAAGTGAGAAAAGGAAAGATTTGACGGAAAAGAAAATGAGGGAGAGTAAAATGGAAGTAAATTTAATCTTTTTTTTCTTGGATGAAGAAAAAGTAAGGGAAATAAAAGTTTAAAAATATTTTTTTTTATGTATATGGATAGAGATATAATTAATATTTTAAAAAAATTGACTTTTTCGTCACTTTATTTACCATATTTAAGGGTGCACTATACAATTTTTACATAATGTACAAGTCCTCCCACTTTTGACAGAAATCGTCTAGGACTAACGGTCAACTACTTTGACCCAAAAAAATCTGACCAAAATGTCCTTCCCCGTTGCCTTCTTTCTCTTACCACTCACCCCTCCACCCTCCACCCTCCACCCTCCCGTGGACATGCTGCCGCCGCTCCCCCCCCCACCACCTCCCGCGCCAAACCCCGCACCCGCCCCAACCTTCCCGCGCTTTGTTGGGAGCTTAGCTATCGATGACAAGCTGCGAAGAGATCTCAAAAGTTTGGACATTACACTCCGAATTAGATACAAAAAGAGGGCGCAGGTGGCTCAGTTGCGTCTCGAACCGGACCTATTAGAGAAGCTTAAGTCCGCTCAGAATGACGACATGTTCCTAGAGAAGATGCATAATCTTATCTCAGAAGGAAAGATGTAAACCCCCTGATTTTTCAAGAATTTTTAATTTAAATTTTTCACAATTTTCTGTAATTTTCTGGGATTTTTCTGTAATTAAAACCTAGGTATTTGGTAATTAAATAATTTTTAATTACTATTAAATAATACTAAAATATTATAAAAATAATATTTTATGGTGTAAAATGGAAAACCGGACATAGGATAATTTTCTGTGAATTTATTGGACCCCGGAAGCATTTTTAAAGCCCTAAAAACTAAGTTGAATTAAACCGAATTAAACCCCTAAAATAAACCGGATTTATTTGAAATAAACCAAATCAACCCAGACCCGGTTCACTGAACCAAACCCAGCCTTAACGGGTCAGGTCGGATCCGAATCGAACCCGACCCGGACCCGTTAACCCTAACCAAACCCTAAACCTAATCCGACTTCGATCCGCGGCGGCGCCCTATTTAAACCGCCGGATGCCGAAACCCTAGCCTCCCTCCTCTGCTCCCAAACGACCCCGCCGACGCAGCCGACTCCGCCGCCCGCAGCCGAGCCCGACTTCGCACCACCTGAACCCTAGCCGAGCCTCCTCCGTCCATCCACCACCTTCTCCCCTCTCCTCCACTCCCTCGCAGCCGTCGACCCCGCCTCAAACCCCCTCGTCGCCGTCCTCCTCGCCTCCAGCCCAACACCACGACAGAACCCCTACGCCCACCGCCGCCGTGAACCCCATCTCCTCCCTGCCCTCCTCTTTCCTCCGCCTGCCCCGCAAACCACCACCACCATCGTCTCCGTTCCCCTCACGCCGGAACTGAACCACCAGCCTTCCTCTTCCCTCCGCCTGAGGACCCCGCTGTAGTCGCCTATTCCGACCACCACCTCTTCCAGTCTGCCGAGCCGCTGAACCCTAGCACCACAGCCGACGACCCTGGCCCGACTCCTCCGCCTGCACTGTCGACCTCCTCTCCCCTCTTCCCCGGCCGGTCCATCCCCTCCCTGAGCCCCTCGACCACAGTCCCTCCTCCCTCCGCGATCGCCTGGAACCCGACCAGCCCTCACCTGAACCGCTGCCATTGTCTTCTCCGACTGAACGCCGATCGGATTCTCCCCCTAGAACACTGTCATCCCCGATGCTCCACCGGCAGCACCCCACTGCCATCACGGCCACCCAGCACCAGACCTCCTCCCTCTCTCCTTCCTCTTCCTCTGTCATCGCCAACCTCACCGGAGCACACCACACCACCATCGCCATCCTCGTCTCCGACAACCCGAGTCTCCACCAACCGCCTCCCCACGAGCAACACCGCCCTCAGCGACACCCTAAGTCGGCCGCCCTCTCCCAGCTCGGCCACGACCCGCTGCCCTAGCCTCGGACACGACACAATAGTAACCTGGACACAGCCCGGACACGGCACAGCCCCGTGTCGGTGTGTCAAGGCGACCCACGGACACGAAGAACCCGTTCCACGGAGCCTAGTTCAGGTAGCGTTTTCTCTCTCCTCGTTGTCCCATTTTCTGTCCTGTCAGTTGTGTCGCGTAGACTGTATAACCCCCTCGATGCCCGTGCAACCCGCTCGGTGCGTCGCGTCCTGTGGGATCGCGAACCGCGATACAAAAACAGGAAAATTAACGCCCTGTTTCACCCCAGAACTGAGTACGCCCCGCCAAACGGGACGACTTGGTCACACACGGTCTTTACCGAAACGTGCGCGCTGTCGATACGGACGTGTAAAATTTCACAGAAGTTGATTTGGATGTGCGTGCACACCGAAATCAACGCGTATCCGCCGACAACGCCCCGTATCCGCCTGTTCTGGAACACGTTATAACTTTGTGTATACACATCGGCTCGAGACAAAACTTACGCCATCGGACTCATAGCAATACGCTGGTCCTGTGACCCAAGTTTGGTTCGATTCTGAGAACGTTGACAAAATCGCGTATCGTGGGCCCCACAGGCTCCAATTGACGGGCGATTTTGTGATCGGCTCATCGGAATCCAATTCTGGAAGTTCCGTTGGTTTCGTATCATCGTTCCTGACTTGTTGACACTAAGTTTGACGAATTTGGAGACCTTGGACCCTGATACGTTTTTCAGTGCAAAGCGGCCCACATATGGACCCCGCTTTGACCAGAAACTGTCATTTTTGCCCCTGTGTCCAAATTGGACTTAAGGACAGGCATTTTTAGCTATTTGATATTTTCTGAATCTAATGGTGATGTTTATTTCAGCAACCAAAGGAGTCCCTACAATTCCCACTGAGACCAGAGCTACAGTTGGAGTCAGAACCCCAGGCAAGTGTACCTTGCCAAACCCTGCAATTTTGCTACTTATTTCCTTGACTTATTTATACATCATTTTGCAAGTGTACCTTGCCAAACCCTGCAGATTTGCTACTTATTTCCTTGACTTATTTATACATCGTTGTGCAAGTGTACCTTGCCAACATTGCAGTTCTTGTTACATATTTCCTTGTCTTATTTATATATTGTTGTACATGCTTGACCTAGGACCGTGTGACTTTACTTAGCTTCCGATTAATAGCCGGGTGCCAACCCCGTACGCGGAGTTGTGTAACATCACCTAGACATGGATACCGAGTCCCTACACTGCTCGTACTTGTCTTATCAAGTACATCATAACCCAGGACACTTGACACTATTCATGAGATAGAATCTTCCTGAGATATTCATGGTGATTCTGTGTAGGATACAAGTTTATGACATAGACATTATATTCATAGACATTATATTAGATGACTTGCTGCATTAGATATGATCATGCGTGACATGGACATGAGGCATCGTGGACATGAGACGTGTGATTACATGGGGTGGAGAGAGAGACACAGGCTACAAGCTGATTTTATACATATAATACATAGTAAAATACATAGTTATTACTGCTACCGGCTCCCCGACACAGAGCTTGTAGTGGTCTCAGCCTGAGTACTAGTGATGCTCTCACTTGCATTTCACATAAATGATTATATAGTTTACCATATTTATCTCATTTACTATTATACTGCATTTTGGCATGTTGATTTTTGTACCTTGTTATGTCCCCTGAGGACCTGGATACCGGATTATGTTTCCAGGATTAGCAGACGAGATATATCCCGAGGTATACGGGACCGGAGCATTAGCATTAGCAGGAGCAGGTGCCTACATTGGAGCAGAACCAGGATCTGAGGACGAGATTGTACCAGAGGACTTCTCCTGAGTATTGGCTTGAGACACTCATTTATTTTTGTTTCTAGTTATTTTATTTCCAGTCTATTCCATTGATGTACCAGACTTATTCTCGGATTGTTCTCCGAGACACTTTTATTTAGACTTGTTAGTTTATATCTATTTGCATTTAATCTGGCATTTGATTTGTGATTATCTGTTGTGGATGAGATTAGAATAGACTGTGACTTGTACCATTGGACCTATTTATTGTTGTACTACAGCTTAAGTATGCCCCGATGGATCCATTAAATTGGGTTTGTCTATCGGTGTGTGCTGCTGGCCATTGCCACGTGTCTAGTCCCTCGGTATTTTAGGACTGGGGCGTGACAATGGTTTTTATGGTGGCCAATGCAGGTCAACGACTAAATTGTTCGGTTTTAACTTAGGGACCGAGCAAGCCTGCAGTAAGAATAGGATAAGTTTTTAGGATCTCATCCACTTGCTTGAAACGTTCTTGATACCTATATCGGATTCAAATTTAATTCTTAACTTGCATCTTGCCTTGATTCCTGTGCATCTCTTATAGTTTATTATGATGCAGAGCAATGGATTCACAAGCACGAGACGAGACTCCCGCAGGAACACCACAAGTTGCAGATGTCACCTATGACGATGAAGTGACACCAGTTGGTGGAGGTCAACTAGGACAACAAAACAACCAAGATACCTCAAGAGGTCGGCAAGTCGACATTCCACCTCCGCCGCAGTTCACACCACCAATGGCCGTATTCCCACCAGGGCAAGCTATGGACGGGCAACAGATGTTTCAAATGATCTACGCGATGATGCAAGCTCAACAGCAGGTTCAGCAGGAGATTTTAAGTCGCAGCCAAGTAACCGCACTGGAGCAGGTGAATCTACTAGCGCAACGACCAGTGACAGGATCTATCACCGATTTCTGCCAGCTGAAGCCTCGTACCTTCTCAGGAAAGGAGGAGCCCACAAAAGTTCATGAGTGGCTCACCAACATACAACACCAATTGGAAGCAACTGAGCTTCCAAGAGAACGTTGGATGATTGCCGTCAGAATGCAGTTAACGGATAATGCACATCACTGGTGGCTATCTGAGGAGACACGGCTTGGACCAGACCGAGTCACTTGGGAAGAGTTTTCCAGGCTCTTTCAGGAGATGTACATTCCGGCTACCGCTCGATCAGAACTTCGGGACAAGTTCAATCGCCTCACTCAGGACAGTATGACAATGGAAGAATACAACGCAGAATTTATTCATCTAAGTCGCTTCGCCCCAACCTTGATCCCGACAGAAGAAGAGAAGGCTGAGAAGTTCTTCGACGGACTAAACCTCGAGCTACAGAGACTGATCGGATCCGTTGCACCTACTTCTTACTCGGGCATTCTTGCTGCAGCCCGACGCATGGAACGCGTCACCAGGAGAGAGATCAGTCTGAAATGGTCTTCCACATCAGCCAGAGCACCACAAGAAGAAGCCGCAAAGAGACCTCACATGCACCATCCGTCCAGAGCCTCTCCACGGATACTACCTACATGTCAATACTGTGGCAAGGTAGGCCATATTGAGAAGGACTGCAGACGCAAGTTGGGATTATGCTTGATTTGCGGAACCAATCAACACTTACCCAAGGATTGTCCTCAGCATCGAGATGGAGCACTAACATTAAACAGACAAGCCCTACCAACACCAGGAGGGTATTAACCAAGGCCACCCTTGGCACCACAAGCAGCACTCTTCCAGTAGGCCCAGCAGCAGCAGCAGAGGAATCCACCTCAAGGACGCGGACAAGCTTTTGCTATGACTTTAGAGGACGCGCAGACTCTTGGAGTAGCTAATGCGCGTAAGTTTTTTTTGTTATCTGCTTCTAGATTTGCTTTAGTTGTGCATGTTGGTTCGTGACCTCAGCCTTAACCTAGTAATGTTGAACTTGCTAATAACCTAGAATATTTTTATAATTGATAACCTAATATGTTTTTATAAGTAATGAACTGTAGATTTCTAGATTTCCTTCATACGGGAGATTGCATAACTTTTAATGCTTAGGAAAATAATTTTTTTCTATGTGTTATTCTTACACCCTCAACCTTGATTCTCCTTGATCGTGATGTGCTTCGAACAATATTTTACAACCGCGTCATCTCTGTTGACCGTTTATTCTTTGATTGCGAGGACGCAATCCTCTTAAGGGGGGTAGATTGTAAACCCCCTGATTTTTCAAGAATTTTTAATTTAGATTTTTCATAATTTTCTGGGATTTTTTTGTAATTAAAACATAGGTATTTGGCAATTAAATGATTTTTAATTGTCGTTAAATAATATTAAAATATTATGAAAATAATATTTTATGGTGTAAAATGGAAAACCGGACATAGAATAATTTTCTGTAAATTTATTAGACCCCGGAAGCATTTTTAAAGCCCTAAAAACTAAGTTGAATTAAACCGAATTAAACCCCTAAAATAAACCGAGTTTATTTGAAATAAACCAAACCAACCCAGACCCGGTTCACTGAACCAAACCCAGCCTTAACGGGTCGGGTCGGATCCGAATCGAACCCGACCCGGACCCGTTAACCCTAACCAAACCCTAAACCTAATCCGACTTCGATCCGCGGCGGCGCCCTATTTAAACCGTCGGATGTCGAAACCCTAGCCTCCCTCCTCTGCTCCCAAACGACCCCGCCGACGCAGCCGACTCCGCCGCCCACAGCCGAGCCCGAATTCGCACCACCTGAACCCTAATCGAGCCTCCTCCGTCCATCCACCACCTTCTCCCCTCTCCTCCACTCCCTCGCAGCCGTCGACCCCGCCTCAAACCCCCTCGTCGCCGTCCTCCTCGCCTCCAGCCCAACACCACGACAGAACCCCTACGCCCACCGCCGCCGTGAACCCCATCTCCTCCCTGCCCTCCTCTTTCCTTCGCCTGCCCCGCAAACCACCACCACTATCGTCTCCGTTCCCCTCACGCCGAAACTGAACCACCAGCCTTCCTCTTCCCTCCGCCTGAGGACCCTGCCGCAGTCGCCTATTTCGACCACCACCTCTTCCAGTCTGCCGAGCCGCTGAACCCGAGCACCACAGCCGACGACCCTGGCCCGACTCCTCCGCCTGCACTGTCGACCTCCTCTCCCCTCTTCCCCGGCCGGTCCATCCCCTCCCTGAGCCCACCTGAACCACCACCACCACCGCTGCCATTGTCTTCTCCGACTGAACGCCGACCGGATTCTCCCCCTAGACCACTGTCATCCCCGACGCTCCGCCGGCAGCACCCCACTACCATCACGGCCACCCAGCACCAGACCTCCTCCCTCTCTCCTTCCTCTTCCTCGGTCATCGCCAACCTCGTCGGAGCACACCACACCACCATCGCCATCCTCGTCTCCAACAACCCGAGTCTCCACCAACCGCCTCCCCACGAGCAGCACCGCCCTCAGCGACACCCTAGGTCGGCCACCCTCTCCCAGCTCGGCCACGACCCGCTGCCCTAGCCTCGGACACGACACAACAGTAACCTGGACATAGCCCGGACACGACACAGCCCCGTGTCGGTGTGTCAAGGTGACCCACGGACACGAAGAACCTATTCCACGGAGCCTTGTTCAGGTAGCGTTTCCTCTCTCCTCGTTGCCTCATTTTTTGTCCCGTCAGTTGTGTCGTGTAGAATGTATAACCCCTTCGATGCCCGTGCAACCAGCTCGGTGCGTCGCGTCCTGTGGGATCGTGAACCGCGATCCAAAAACAGGAAAATCAACGCCCTGTTTTACCCCGGAACTGAGTACGCCCCGCCAAACGGGATGACTTGGTCACACACGGTCTTTACCGAAACGTGCGCACTGTCGATACGGACGTGTGGAATTTCACAGAAGTTGATTTGGATGTGCGTGCACACCGGAATCAACGCGTATCCGCCGACAACGCCCCATATCCGTCTGTTCTGGAACACGTCGTAACTTTGTGTACACACATCGGCTCGAGACGAAACTTACGCCATCGAACTCGTAGCAATATGCTGGTCCTGTGACCCAAGTTTGGTTCGATTCTGAGAACGTTGACAAAATCGCGTATCGTGGGCCCCACAGGCTATTGACGGGCGATTTTGTGATCGGCTCATCGGAATCCAATTCTGGAAGTTCCGTTGGTTTCGTATCATCGTTCCTGACTTGTTGACACTAAGTTTGATGAATTTGGAGACCTTGGACCCTGACACATTTTTCAGTGCAAAACGGCCCACATGTGGACCCCGCTTTGACTAGAAACTGTCATTTTTGTCCCTGTGTCCAAATTGGACTTAAGGACAGGCATTTTTAGCTATTTGATATTTTCTGAATCTAATGGTGATGTTTATTTCAGCAACCGAAGGAGTCCCTACAATTCCCACTGAGACCAGAGCTACAGTTGGAGTCAGAACCCCAGGTAAGTGTACCTTGCTAAACCCTGCAGTTTTGCTACTTATTTCCTTGACTTATTTATACATCGTTGTGCAAGTGTACCTTGCCAAACCCTGCAGTTTTGCTACTTATTTCCTTGACTTATTTATACATCGTTGTGCAAGTGTACCTTGCCAACATTGCAGTTCTTATTACATATTTCCTTGTCTTATTTATATATTGTTGTACATGCTTGACTTAGGACCGTGTGACTTTACTTAGCGTCCGATTAATAGTCGGGTGCCAACCCCGTACGCGGAGTTGTGTAACGTCACCTAGACATGGATACCGAGTCCCTACACTGCTCGTACTTGTCTTATCAAGTACATCATAACTCAGGACACTTGATACTATTCATGAGACAGAATCTTCCTGAGATATTCATGGTGATTCTGTGTAGGATACAGGTTTATGACATAGATATTATATTCATAGACATTACATTAGATGACTTGATGTATTAGATATGATCGTGCGTGACATGGACATGAGGCATCGTGGACATGAGACATGTGATTACATGGGGTGGGGAGAGACACACAGGCTACAGGCTGATTTTATACATATAATATATAGTAAACTACATAGTAAAATACATAGTTATTACTGCTACCGGCTCCCCGACACAGAGCTTGTAGTGGTCTCAGCCTGAGTACTAGTGATGCTCTCACTTGCATTTTACATAGATGGTTATATAGTTTACCCTATTTATCTCATTTACTATTATACTGCATTTTGGCATGTTGATTTTTGTACCTTGTTATGTCTCCTGAGGACCTAGATACCGGATTATGTCCCCAGGATTAGCAGACGAGATCTATCCCGAGGTATACGGGAACGGAGCATTAGCATTAGTAGGAGCAGGTGCCTACATTGGAGCAGAACCAGGATCTGAGGACGAGATTGTACCAGAGGATTTTTCCTGAGTATTGGCTTGAGATACTCATTTATTTCTGTTTCTAGTTATTTTATTTCCAGTCTATTCCATTGATGTACCAGACTTATTCTCGAATTGTTCTCCGAGACACTTTTATTTAGACTTGTTAGTTTATATCTATTTGCATTTAATCTGGCATTTGATCTATGATTATCTGTTGTGGATGAGATTAGAATAGACTGTGACTTATACCATTGGACCTATTTATTGTTGTACTACAGCTTAAGTATGCCCCGATGGATCCATTAAATTAGATTTGTCCATCGGTATGTGCTGCTGGCCATTGCCACGTGTTTAGTCCCTCGATATTTTGGGACTGGGGCGTGACAAAAGACGACTGATCGACTTTGCGGTGAGCACGGATGGAATGATGCGGGTGAAGGAAAGATTGTGTGTTCCTAATGATGCAAACCTCAGAAAAAAGATACTCACTGAAGCCCACTTTACGAGTTACACTTCACATCCAGGAAGCACGAAGATGTATCGAGACCTTCGCACGATATTTTGGTGGCACGACATGAAGAGGGATGTGGCACTGTTCGTGTCACAATGCATGGCTTTATCAGCGAGTAAAGGCCGAGCACCAGAAGTCAGGAGGAGAGATGCAGAACCTTGCTATATCGGAGTGGAAATGAGAACACATAACGATGGATTTTATTGTTGGTTTGCCAAAGAAGCAACGAAAAAATGATGTTGTTTGGGTCATCGTCGATCGACTCACAAAGTTAACTCACTTTCTATCTATCAAAGTTACTTAGAGTACCGACCGCCTGGCACAGATCTACCTCGATGAGATCGTTCGACTCCATGATGTGCCCGTATCCATTATCTCTGATCGAGATGGATGATTCTTATCATGCTTCTGGGAGAGTCTTCAGTCAGCAATGGAAATGAAGTTAAAGTTTAGCTCCACCTACCATCCTTAGACAGACGGTCAAACAGAGCGGGTAACCAAATCCTCGAAGATATGCTATGGCTCTGCGTCTTGGACTTGAAGTCAAGTTGGGACATGCATCTACCGTTAACCGAATTTGCATACAATAATAGTTATCAATCCAACATTCAACTAGCGCCGTATGAGGCATTGTATAGGCGAAAGTGGAGATCCCCTATCTATTGGGATGAAGTTGGTGAACAAAAAATTCTTTACCCGGATCTTGTAGAACAAACCGTCAAAAAGATCCATTAGATCTGCAAACGGCTGATGGTAACACAAAGCCGTCAGAAAAGTTACTCAGACGCGCACCGTTGACCCCTTGAGTTCTTAGAAGGCGATCATGTATTTTTTTAAGGTCTCCCATATGTGAGGAGTTACCAGATTTGGAGCAAAAGGGAAGCTAAGCCCAAGATTCGTTGGCCCGTTCAAAATACTTAAGCGAGTCGCCCCAGTCGCATATCAGATTGCCCTGCCACCGTCATTATCTGAAGTGTACGATATCTTCCAAGTTTTACAGCTTAGGAAGTACGTATACGATCCAAGTCATGTGGTGGATCTTGATCAACTGGACTTGAAGGCGGACTTGACGTATGTTGAACACCCTATGCGGATCTTGGATCAAAATGAGAAGCTGCTTCAAAGTCGTTCGGTTCCTCTCGTGCGCGTGCTTTGGAGAAATCATTCAGTCGAAGAGTTAACGTGGGAGCTTGAGTCTGAGATAAAGGAAAAGTTTTCTTTATTGTTTTATAGTGGTAGGTTTTGTTCCTAAGTTTCGAGGATGAAACTTCTCATTAGTTGGTTAGGATGTGGTACCCCGTTCCCCTTTTTCGGGGAGCGCGGCTAAGAAATACTTTTGGTATCATTCGATCAGGATAGATTGAATCAAGATATTTTCCTCATTATTGATTTGATTCTTTGAAATCAATTTCCATATTTAGTGGACCGAGCCCAAGGATGGACTTAGCGGCAGAGTCAAGAGGGACCTCTCCGCAGCAAGTTTTCTTGCCTAGTTTTCACTATCGTCTTGTTGCTTTCGTGCTTTTGAGTTGGTTTTTGGATTTGTGTTTTCTTGAGCAATTTTGATAGATTTTATTGCTTTCGTTCGTTGAACTGTATTTTTATTCCTAGCTTGGAAATAGTAGAAGATATATTGATCATCTATTTGTGGCAATGCATGTGATCGTGCAGTAGACGTCACACGAGCGGAGTCTTGAAGTACATCTTTCCTTTTCTCTCTCCAACCAACTAGTGAGTGACTATAATTTGATTTAGTTGACCCTTCTTCCAAGTATTCGCATCTAAAATCTTGCCTTCTTAATTTTTTTGATCAAACGATACCATAACAACTAAAAGATGTCAAAATAAAATAAAATAGACTTGGATTACTTTTGCTTGTGAATCAACTTGTGAATGGTTACCGTGTTGCATGCTAGTTCGTTTGGAATATTCTTTCATCATGTTATAATTCTAGTTAGAAAATATTTACTTCTTCTATTATTGAGCTATTTATAGAACACGTCTTGCTATGCAATAAACTGATCAGGGAGACTATGCAAAATAGATCATGTAATACCCCGTTCCACTCAAGCGGACTGCCGATTCAAACAGCAAAAGTGAAATATTCCGACCCATTTTGCTCAAGCGAGAATACTCGTTTGAGGCAAAGGATATCCAGACTTGCCCCTTCGGGAGTTCGGCTTAGACTTTCAGAGGCTCGTTCGGAGTACCGCTCAACCGAGGCGAATCATTGCTAAGGTGGGTGGCTACGGTGAACTTATCTTTGCTTAGCCAGCACAACTAAAATATGGAACGATACATGCTAGTTGCTAGGTGAATCACCCCCTGCATGCTAATAAGAATACAACGCACCTAGCTAAGGGAATAATCCTAACTTCTATTTTTTGTGTTAGAACATGGAAATAAAATATTGCTTATATTCGGACCCTCGCATGCTACCTTTGCCTTGTGCAAACGAGACCCCGCTTTGCCCCGAGTAGAACGATATATGTAAATTCAGTAGTGCACTGTACACCCCCAACACTGTATGACCCTGGATTATGTCGCTCGGTAGATTTCCTTACGGTTTTACTCCTCGGCTTACCTTCGGGCCCGAGCCAACGTGAATGCTTAAGTTTTCAATATAAATACATGCTTGCCTGCTTAGTGCAGTTTATACACATTGCCTCGTTGAATGTTGGTACATGAAATACCATGCCACAATCAAGAACACTGTCGTGTATTGTGCATACATGGAGTCAGCCAGAAGACTATCGAATAGTCCTTTTGTGCAATATGAACCTGCAAGTATCCGGGACCGTTTGATCGCTAAGGCAGTCCCCGCACCAGGGGAATGCATCAAGGCAAGTTTATATCTGAACAAAAATTATATCAAGCTTACATCTGAATGATAATCATACTAAGTTACCTCTGAACGAGAATCCGTCAAGTAAAGAAAGAATCTCAGCTCATGGAGCAAATGCTCGGTTCAGAATAAGAATCATGGATTATCATATCAAGTTACGGATTTGGAAGACCCTGACCTGCATATCGCGGACAACTTGTGCACAAGGATTATGTGGTTTTTGCGGTCGGTTGCCAGGGCGTTGGGACCCGTCCGATCCGGACGAAAACATATATATAGTCGTATGTTATAGACGGAGTGTTATGTAGCAAGGCTCGCCACCTACGTTGCATATCACTTTTAGTATCGAGATTGTAAAATCGTCCTTTATGGCTATGCCAGCGACCTTTGTCATATAGATAAGTCATCCTCGCTTAGCGGCTATCCGCGTGCGAGTTATTGCATCGCATCAATGATCTGAATCAGCTAAACGATATGGATATGAGACGCTTGTGAGTGATAGAGCAGTTGAACGTCTGAAGCAAACACTTTTGCTTAACCTGTATGCTCGTGCACCCGATATAAGATCTTGCACTGAAATATTGTGTTTGCTTATGCTAATGCCCTGATTCAATATGTATATGTTCGTGCTTGAATTAACTTGGTTTGCCTTGGACAGGGAAGGACAAACGGTAAGTTGGTAAGTTTCGCCGTGTTTTCTCTTATATCGCACGGCGCACTGCCACACGGGTTAGGCTATTCAATATGCCATAAAACTGATCCTAAGGTAACTAGAAAGACAACAAGATAGTTGGTGCACGGAACCTATATTACGTGTTTGGATTTGTCTAGCGGGAGAGTAGCCTCCCCACCATTGCATTCATGTACTGATAATCCACCAGACTGTTTGCAGGGTGCGAGAGAACCTCGTTCGGTGCGGATGCCTCCTTCGTGCGTGCTAAGGCGTGGAGTTTACTCTGGAGCCTTGGAACGCTGCGTCCGAAACTGAAGCACATATACAAAACATAATGTTGGAACATCGCCTATATATCATTCCACAAATGTAGCCACTTGGCACGCTTTTACTGTTTTAGAGAGAGAGATCTGAGCGAATTATAATCTCAGCCAAGCGCCGCCTGTAACACTTGTTTATATCAATAAAGTATTTTTATTACTTCAACTTGTGTTATTCATTGCTTCCGCTATTGTCGACTCAGTAAACTCGTTACCAAATCGCCTATGCGTTTATAAAATTATGTTGCATTCGGACAATCTGTGAGACTCTGTGGCATAGACTTCTTACCGCCAGCCAATAAAACACGACCTTGCACAGGCGTGGCTCACGCTCGTGCGACATCACGCCCAGATGGGTCAAAGCGATCGTTCCGCGGGAGCACTGGCGTGGTCATTCTCGCTTAGCGGGGACGGTCAATTTTTCCTGTGGGAGATCGGGGAGTGACAGACCATGCCATGTTACTTGTCTCATGCTTGTGTTGCCTTAAAATGCCTCGATTAATAACTTAGTAAACTTTGCTTGGTCACAGATAACTTGTGCACAAGTTCTTAGTTACTGTGGACGTTCATTGGAACACTGGCACCGATCCAATCCTAACGGAACTCCCTGATAGTCGCCTGCTTCGGACAGGATGGCCTGTGATACCCCAGTTTCATGCGTTACATGTCATTCCATCCCGAGACTATAACTCGTCCATTATGGCAACGTGCCAGTGATTCCCTCATATATTTAAACTGTTCAAGCTAACTATGTCTTCGTGTCAGGGAAAGTCATGGTAAGTATTATGTAGTTGGTTTAGACGGGCGGGTACAAGTCAGCGAGCGGTGACATATTTATTTCAGTAAAATTTTATATCTATTGCATGCTTGTAAATTTAACTAAGGCAAGATAGAAAGACCACATAATAACTTTTATGCTCCACATAAACAACGTGTTGATTGGTATAGTTGGGTTAGCTCGCCTTCACCAGTGTATTTCGATGTACTGACCCTCATTGCAATAGGTTTTCCACGCCAAGGCGATCCTGCAAGGAGCTTAGTGACATTTTGGAGTTTCTAGGAGCTTGTGCACATACCTTATGCAGCTCCATGGAAAAATGATAGTTTCACTCGAAGGTGTCTATAGCTTTGAAGTTTTAGTAAAGGGATGTAATGTACCTGACGGTTATCTCATTTTGTGCCCACTTTTGTAAGCCCATGAGGCAACCATCTGTCTCCTTCAAGAATTTGTAAAAGATGTTCATTATCAATAAAGAGAACTTTTCTATGTTTCAATATTGTGTTCAATTATCTACGTACTCTGAATATGTGCTCGTTATATAAAAATATCTTAGCCTTGTGCGATGCGCAACCTAGGCACGCACGGCATCACGCCCAGGGGACGACTATCGATTCCATGGAATCGGGGCGTGACATATTGGTATCAGAGCACAACTTCAAGTTTCTTTGACCCTCGTGTTGGAAAAGTTCCTTTAATGATCTATTCCCTATGCGAACTCTTGAACTCGTTTAGCCAAAATAAGATATGTTCCATACAGTGAGTCCATAATACATTATGAGCCTGATGCAAGTTAGCTTCTTTTAAAGGAATGACTCAAGCGCAAGCATCAAAGCTAGCACAAGGAGAGGTACAAGCCCAGGAAAGTAGTTTTGGAACCTCGAGAAGTTCCAGAAGCTAGCAATCCATGCCCCCTGTCGACCCGATTGAGCGAATGATGTGGACGCTTGAACCAAGCCAGGAGAGGGATGAGGCTCGCTATGAGCGAGTCGAGAAGCGAGCGAAAGAGCGACAGAGCAAGTTCGAAGGCAATCTAGAA
The DNA here is from genome assembly GCA_036927795.1 of Iris macrosiphon. Lineage (NCBI taxonomy): Eukaryota > Viridiplantae > Streptophyta > Magnoliopsida > Asparagales > Iridaceae > Iris > Iris macrosiphon. The sequence continues at coordinate 13,026,924 of JAYESA010000011.1, forward strand.
GTCTGATTTATAGTCCAACAAAAGCAGGTAGATGCCCTACAACAGATCGTTCAGACCTTAGCCTCCAACCATTTCGCAACGACAGTAGCGGCACCAGTAGAGCGACCCACGCCTGATGTCAAAATGCCTTAAAGTCCAAAGAAGAAGGATATGACCACCTTCGACTTTGTCGACTTTAAAAAGGTCTGTAACACATATTTCAAAAGGACAGAAGATCAGGTAGTGGCTGTAGATTGGCTGGCAGATCTTCAGGATCACTTCAAATTACTAGAGGTACCTGAGGAGAAGCGAGTTTCGTGTGCCCAACTATAGTTCCGCTTGAACGTGCACGATTGGTGGGACGTGCATCGAAGATCTCTTTTCGTAGACGAAGAAGATGAGACGATCGCGTGGGCTACCTTCTGTAGCATGTTTGAGGAGGAGTTTATACCCCCTCTCGTACGTCGGCAAAAGAAGAACGAGTTCGTACAGCTTTGGCAGGCAATATGACCGTGAAGAAGTACTCCACTGAATTTAATCGACTCGCCAAATTTACAAGCACCTACCTACCTGATATGGCGAGTCGAGCAAGACATTTTGAAGGCAGCCTGTGACCTTCCATCCATGCGCACATGGTCGTTTCCCAATACTTGACTATGCGGAAAGTTCTCAATAATGCCATTTTCCTTGAACCGCACTATCCTTCAGTTGCTGCCAATAATATGCATACTTCCAATCACAATCGCCCTAACAACGCAGAAGGACACCCCTCCAAAGCGTCCAAATAATGGCGATCATCGGAAAGGAAATCCAGGACAACGTTGTACCTACTGCAACAGACAAGGGTATACTGAAAACGCCTATCGCCGAAGGATCGGATCATGCCTCCGTTGTGGTGATTCAACCCATCAACTTAGTAATTATCCCCTCCCCTCCAAGCTTCGCCCTCAACATCCAAATCATGCCACAGCACCTCAAGCCAACTGAGCTGCGCCGCAGTAAGAGTGTTGTCAAGCTCAAAGCCGGGTGTACACTTTGATACGGGAAGAGGCCCTAGCATCGGACACCGTTGTGTCAGGTATATTGCTTTTCAATAACATACCTGATCGTGTGATATTTGATTATGGTTCTATGGATAACTTTATATCCACGAAATTTGCTGTAGAAAACAAGATAGAAATGACACCATTATATATAGACCTTAGTGCTAGCACTCCATCGGGCACAAAAAGACATGTTCGTTCAGTATGTCAGGGCGATCGTATATTAATCAAGGTCTCGCCCATGTGAGGAGTTACCCGATTTGGAGCAAAAGGGAAGCTAAGCCCAAGATTCGTCGACCCGTTCGAAATACTTAAGCGAGTCATCCCAATCGCATATCAGATTGCCCTTCCACCGTAATTATCTGAAGTGCATGATATCTTTCACGTTTCACAACTTAGGAAGTACGTGTACGATCCGAGTCATGTGGTGGATCTTGATCAACTGGACTTGAAGACGGACTTGACGTAGGTTGAACACCCTATGCGGATCTTAGATCAAAAGGAGAAGCTACTTCAAAGTCGTTCGGTTCTTCTCATGCGCGTGCTTTGGAGAAATTATTCGGTCGAAGAGTCGACGTGGAAGCTTGAGTCTGAGATGAAGGAAAAGTTTCCTTCATTGTTTCATAGTGGTAGGTTCTATTCCTAATTTTCGAGGTTGAAGCTTCCCATTAGTTGGTTATTATATGGTGCCTTGTTCCCCCTTTTCGGGGAGCGCGGCTAAGAAATACTTTCGGTATCGTTCGATCGGGATAGATTAAATCAAGATCTTTTTTTCGTTATGGATTTGCTTCTTCAGAATCGATTCCCATATTCAGTGGTCCATGCCCAAGGATGGACTTAGCGGCAGAGTCAAGAGAGACCTCTCCGCTGCAAGTTGTCTTGCCTAGTTTTCGCTGTCGCCTTGTTACTTTCGTGTTTTTTAGTTGGTTTTTAGATTTTCGTTTGCTTGAAAATTTTTGATGGATTTTATTACTTTTGTTCGTTGAACTACATTTTTATTCCGAGCTTGGAAAGAGTAGAAGGGATATTGATCATCTGTTTGTGGCAATGTTGGTGATCATGCAGTAGACGTCGCGCGAGCGGAGTCTTGAAGCACCTCTTTCATTTTCTTTCTCCAACCAACTAGTGAGTGGCTATAATTCGATTTAGTTGACCCTTCTTCTAAGTCTTCACATCTAAAATCTTTTCTTCTTGATTATTCTGATCAAACGATACCATAATAAGTAAAAGATGTCAAGATAAAATAAAATAGACTTGTATTACTTTTGCTTGTGAATCAACTTGTGAACGGTTACGTTGTTGTATGCTAGTTCATTTGGAATATTCTTTCATCATGTTTCAATTCTAGTTAGAGTATATATACTTCTTCTATTATTGAGCTACGTATAGAACACACCTTGCTATGTAATAAACTGATCAGGGAGACTATGCAAAACAGATCATGTCATCTTACTTGTCTCGTGCTTGTGTTGCCTTAAACTTCCTCGATTGATAACTTAGTAAACTTTGCTTGATCACGGACAACTTATGCACATGGACTTAGTTCCTGTGGACGGTCGCTGGGGTACTGGAACCGATTCGATCCGGATGGAACTCCCTGATAGTTGCCTTCTTCGGACGGGATGGCCTGTGACGCCCTTATTCCATGCGTTGTATCTTATTCCATCCCGAGACTATAACTCGTCCACTATGGAAACGTGCTAGTGATCTCCTCGTATATTTAAATTGTGCAATCTAACTATGTCTTCGTGTCAGGGAAGGTCATAAAAAGTATTGTGCAGGTATACTGGCAGGTAAAAGTCACTAAGCGGTGACATGTTTATTTCAGTAAAATTTCATATCTATTGCATGCTTGTAAAGTGAACTAAGACAAGATAGAAAGACCACATAATAACTTGCATGCTCCACACAATCAACGTGTTGATTGGTATAATTGAGTTAGCTCGCCTTCATCAATGCATTTTGATGTACTGACCCTCGTTGTAAAAACTTTTTCGTGCCAAGGCGATCCTGCAAGGAACTTAGCGACTTCTTAATCTAGCCCACCTACCGGCACGCCGTGATCGTACCTTCGAAGAGACATTTTGGAGTTTCCAGGAGCTTGTGCACATACCTTATTGTAAGTCCCCTCATTTTGGAATAGGAGTAATTTGGTACTTTTTAATTTATTTTATTTTATATTTTAAAGTATTAATTTATAAAATTATTTTTTTAAATATGACACTTTGCCATGGCTTGAATATTTGGAGCAATGCACAACATTTTTTCTTCCAAAAAATTCATATTACTAATCTTTATTGTACCTAATATATTTGGGACATGGATGTTACATTTGTTTGATCTCTCCCATGCTCCAAAAATATTGACAAACATATATAACCACGATTACCGTAAAACTGCTTCCTTTTGATTAGAACTTGACCCAAACCAAACCCAAACACATGTAGGCATATAGTACACCCAAATACCCACATGTATATATATATATATATATATTAATCTGTTTCTATTTATAGAATTTTTATTTATAGAAAGTGTCATAGGTGTCATCATAGGTGGCCTAACTACCTAACTACCCAAGATCCTAACAACCAAATTTTAATGCTAACAAACAACCTCACACCTTTTTTCTATTTCATAACACATTCCACATATAAAATATATCCACAAAATCTGAACAAATTAATTAAAGATTTAAATCCCACATTTCTAAATTAGGAAACCCCTAGTTTGTTGCATATTCCTATCTTTGGATCAAACCAAATTCTATCGGAATATTTTTGTGACAATCCTCTAATTTAAATTTCAGCCCCTTACCATAGTAAGACTCCATAAAATCCTACCCATATATTTTTAAATATTAAATCAAATCCTAACTATCCACCTATTTAAACTACATATATTTATCAACTCCCCAACACTTAAACCTAATTATTAGGTTCGGCCCCCCTTTTTCTCTCCCACACAAAAAAAAACTCCTTCCTCATGTTATCTCCCTCTTCTACTTCTTTTCCTCTTCCTTTCTCCTTCCCCACAGGCCACAACTCCATAAAAACCCCAACCGAACCCCTTTTTGGCTAAATATTAGCTGCTGGTTGCAATAGCAGTTTAGACCCCTCCATATATGCAAAAAACCCTAAAAATCCAAGATTTACATCATACTTGAAGTTTCCAAGATTTTCGTCAAGTTTCGTGAGGTTTGGAGTTCTTTTGGTACTCCGTTTGGCCGTAATCGCAATCGCGTAAGTTTTCCAACTTTGTTTCTTTTTCTATTTTTTTATGAATAAAACCTTGTATAAATTTATATTAATGATAGATGATATTTAGAATTAGCTCCATATTATATATATATATATATATATATATATATATATATATATATATATATATATATATATATATATATATATATATATATATATATTAAGATACAAAAACTATCCCAACCCAATGAACAACCTTGACACGGACACGTCGCATCAAGACTAGTTATAGTTCTTTGATAGTTGTTATATTTTACTGAAGTAAATAAATTCCAAAAATTAATGTATATTAATTCTAGAATATTTAATTTATTAATTTCTTATTTAATTTTATTTGGATGCCAACATGGAGCTTGTATGTCAAGGCTACGTGCCAAAGTTGGTTAGAATGACTAGTTATCGTTCGAAGCAAATAATGGCATGCAATGCCGATGTTTGATTTTTTATTATTATTTAAAAATAATTTTAGAATATTAGTTATGATTAATTCAGTAATAAATGATATTAAAATACATGATTAAGAGGTTCCATGCATGTTAGATGAATAGGATAGCAATGGTGCAAGTTTTGCGACATCGATACATTTCTACGTACATATAGGACTACATGTAGCCAAACACATGTAAGTTCCTATAAGTACGTGTGGTATGTCGATGTAAGACACCCTCACAGTGTATTTTGAGAGTGGCTTGGCACATGTATCTTGGCACGTTGTTCAAATGCTACACAACTATTGGATTGTTGGACAAGAACGTCCACTGAAAGTTGAGCTTGTGCAACGATCTTTTGTGTTGTCCTAGAGTAGTTAGCGTGTATGGTTATTGATTAGAATATATTTAACAGGACATCTTGGATCTGCAACTCTTCCAGTAGAGAACGTCGGACAGACAACATCGCAGCCACAGACAGCAGGCAAGTGTACCTTGCCAAACTTGCAGTAGATCATGTTATATTATCTGCTTGTATTTCTTTATATATATATAATCTTGCGATATGCCTGCTCAACCTAGGACCATGAGATGTTGCTTAGCGTTCGAACAAAATTCGGGTGTCGACGCCGTACGCGGAGTCGAGTAACGTCACTTAGAGAGTTAATACCACAATCTCATTTTACGTGCTTGTATGCAAGTACACTATACTGTAGGACATTTGACACTATTTTATGCGACAGAATCTTTCTTGAGTTATTCATGGTAATTCTGTATAGGCTTACATGATTCGTGATATGAGACTTGCATATTATATACATATATCATTATGACTCGTTGTACTAGCTAGAGGTCCTGATCTTGCGTATTATGGACATGAGACGTCATGGACATGAAAAGTGAGTTTACATTGGGTAGGGAGAGACACACCCTACTATAGGCTGATTATGTTTATATATATATATATATATATATACTATGTTACTGGAGATGCCTTAGACTCTGTCCCAGATCTTTGGCACATTTACTGGCCTTATGAGATATTACTTGCTGCTATGGGCTCCCCGACACAGAGCCTATAGTGGTTTCAGCCTGAGTATGAGTGATGTTCTCATATGCATATCACTTAGATGGTTACAGTAGTTTACCCTTGAGTATGTGTCATTATACTGTTTTACTTTGGCATGTTGTTTCTTGTACCTTGTTACGTCACTCTGAGGACCTGGTCTCTTGCTAGTTTTGCAGTATAGATCGTTATGGAGCCTGCCTGTACTTTTTCATGTGGGCATTGGTACCAGGTACTTATATTATTTCTACCAGAGTTATGCTATTCATTTATAATATTGATTCTTCTACTGATGTAGCCTAGTTTTTATATACTCATATTTCTTTTTCGAGTCTATTCGAGCTTATGTTTTACTGGGAGGCCGACTTTAGCACATGTAGCTCATTCTTGTTGTATTTTGTTCATTGTGGATTGAGACATAGATATTTATATTTACTGGATTATCTAAATAGTGACTATTATAATACAACTTATATGTATTCGAGTCGGACCAGAGTTTGGTCGAATGTGTAGCTAGTACGTTAAGTATTTCTAGTCCTATGTATTTTGGGATTGGAGCATTATATGTTTTTGTGGTGGCCCATGCAGGTCCTGATTAAATTATTTCGGTTGCGTTACTGTACCGAGCGAGCCTGCGTTAGGATAAGTTTGTTAGGATCTTAATCCACAATTGCTATTGGAACTTCCTTTGAATTCTAATTCCGTCCTTGAACATCGAAATTATATTCACTCATACTTCTTTTGAACTCTTATTCATTAATTCTCGTCTTTTTCTATCTCGGAGAGATAAACACTCGTGCGCGGTGATTTTTTCAGAAGATTCTCGTCAAGACGAAGAAGACATATTTGGCAGAATATTTATAAGAAGAGGGGTACTTGAGTAGGAAAGATTATGGTAGATGATTTCTAGATATTAGAGTTAGAATAGATTAAAGATATAAGAATTGACATTAGCAGTAGGAACCTAAAATAAGAAGGACTCTATCAATTTCAATAGATTTGAAGTGATGGTTTACTATTAGAAAAACCTTTTGGACTAATGTGAGTCATTTTATGTGAGGGTTTAATATTGTATTTTGATGAGATGGTTTGATCTAAGGTGGGTAAGCTTCTTGACTAAAAAAATTTGGTTTAGAGGTTATACAATTGATGAAGATGAGAATTATCAAATTCTGGTGCTTTAAGGCTTCAACTTCTATGTGATTTGAAAAAAAAACTTGAATGAATATCAGACTATGATAATGTTGAATTTGTTGAGGATAATCAATTTATCAATATTAGAGAAATTTAAATAGATGTGAATTTAAATTTTTAAATTTTTTTTAATATTGAAATCATTTTTTTAGATTTTGAGGTTAAATGAAAGATAGATTGGTTGGATTGAAGATGGCTAGCACCTTTCGAAAGATTTTTATTAGTTGCAAATAAAGAGAATTGATTATTTTGTTAGTTAAAATTTAAAATTTTAAAGAAGGATGAGGAGATCATGATAAGACTGAATTTGGACTTTAAATTGGAGGATTTTAGGACATGATAGTTGGTGAATTCAAATTTGATAATTTTGTAAAGTTAATTTGTCATGACTGTTATTTTTTTTCTCTCAAATCCATATATATATATATATATATATATATATATATATATATATATATATATATATATATATATATATATATATATATATATATATGTCTATGAATTAATATCTTAGGCTTATGTAAATACCAATTTACAAACTAGCCTCATCCAATTCTGGAATTGAGAGGGGGTTTTATGCAAATTCTCCAAATCCATGGGAAGGGGGAGAAAACCAACAGCAGGTTTATTAGTCATGGCATACATGGCTTCTCCTCCCTTCATCTTCATTTCCCAGGAAAAACCTGACTCAATTGCCCTCTCCCATGCATTCCCAATAAACCTAACCCTTTCCTACTTAATCACCCAAGGAAACCCTATTCCTTCCTCATCTTCATTCTCCTCTAACCCCTTACTCTTTCAACCTACTGTTGCTACTGCTGCCATGCCTACTGTTGCTGCTGTTGTTGCCATGTCTACTGTTGCTGCTGCTGATGCTACTGTGTTGTAACCGGCCGCTACTGCCGCTGCTTCTGCTGCCAATGCTTCTGCTGCCAATGCTACTGCCGGACTCGCGCGACGTTGGACCGCGCCACCACCGCCGGCGCTGACGCCACCACAGTCGGACGCCTCCACCCCGCACGCCGTAGTCGTCGGACCCGCACGCCGCCGGACTCGCACGCTACCGAGCTCCATCTCCTCCAACTTCATGACTTCTCTTCCCTTCTTCCCAAAGTTAGGTAAAACCCTCATTCCTTCCCTAAACCTTTTTCCTAGACCTAAATTAGAATATAATTCGATTTTAATTTCTCATAAAAAATTGGAGAAAAACTAGGTGCCAAAGTGGGAACTTGGAAGAACCCTAGATCATTCAAAACAAAGGCAAGTCCTTATCCTTGCAATATTCTTTTCCTTAGAAATTAATTTAGGATTTTATTAAATGGGTAATTTGAAGATTTTGTGACAAATTAACACTTGTGTATATAGTTGAATACATAAATCTATATGTATATATATACGTACATACGCATATCTTGATGCCCAAGGTAGGACACAAATGGAGACACGATAATCATAATTATATTTGCAAATTTAGCTTTACAACTAACTAGTTCATACATATGTATATATATCATTCCTATGCATATATACCTAAACCTAGATGGATATGGACATGTGTGTGTGTACGTGTTCCTTTTTATAATCTATGTATGTTAGAATATAAGGAAATTTTTATTTACGTGTTTAATCAAATGATATGGCATTAACAACATATAAATAGATATGTGTATATATATAAAGGATACATGAAAAGCGGAGACCTATTATTAAGATGACCTAAAACTACACTCGGCATAGCTTTAAATAAAAATTCGCCATTTAGTCAATTTATTAAGTTAATTTAATTCTGTCCAAAATTGAATAACACCCATTTTAGTATATTTCGTTAGAATTGCTTAACTTAGGAACGTGTCATACATATACCGTAAGTTAGGGTAACTTTAGTTACATAAGTTCTAATCGAAATTTTGTTATTTTATAGAAGGTTGCATATAGTACGTATAATGAACATGAATAATTTTGCCAATACATGTCTTGGGCCTTGAACCCTAAATTCTAATATATATGTATATAGTTAGTTCCTTCATCTATTGCATATTGAGAATTTTGAACTTAAATGGTTTACTGAGAATTATGGATTGCTTAAAAACCTGTACAGTGTTGGAAGGCAACGATTGCGCAATAAATAAATTAGCTAACCGTCAAGGTATGAAAAAAGTATTTCCATTATAATTAACTTATGATCTATTCTGAGTGTTCCAGTGTTGAGAGTTGCTCCACCGAAGGGGTCGGCGGGCCCGGGAATACTACGGAGGGTTGCTTCGGGTCGAAGTTATAAATTATCAGCAGTTAAAAGCTCTTTCGTAAGGCCTTGCGAAGTGTGCGGGTGAGGCTTAGCTCACTTTCCTGTTTAGGCCGGAACATAATCCCGTGCCATCCTGTTCAAGTCACCTGAATATAAGCACACCTACTTTGATTCAAAAACTATCGAATGGGTGAATTCAAGATTCGGCCCAAAAAGGGCTAGGCCGGATCATAACCCCGTGCCATCCTGTTCAAGTCACCTGATTATAAGTGCATATATTTCAATTTAAAACCATCAAATAGGTGAATTCAAGATTTAAACCATGAGGGTAGGGCCGGATTCTAAGTAACGTGCCATCAAGTCACAGCCTGATCCCTGGTAAATGGGATTGTTGGCGGAAAACTAGGTGAAGTGGTTATTTAAGGGTTGTTCTCCAAATTGCATCATCATTTAGGAAATTGTTTGTGTATTGTGGTAGTGACGTAGGGATATGTGATGCTTGAATTATTAGACACTATAAGAATATTAAATTAGGAACTATTCAGGTCATGGACTCTATATTATGCTTACCTTCTTATTCTTTTTAACTGTTATTCTTCTTATCCTACTAACATATCTTTTATTTGCTTACCGTTCTTGGCCGAGGACTTGCATGTCGTTCTGACGACCTAGTATTGTTCACTAGGGGGAGATGAAGCAAATGAAGAAATGTACCTCTTTATAACGTGGACGAGATCAAGGAATAATCTTCAAATAATTCCAAGATATACAGCACCAAGTAGTTTGTAACTGAAACTATATATATTAAAGATAAGTTATTATAAAGACTTATCTAGTAGTATGTTAACCAGAATGGTATGAATTAGATGTATTGCCTAATCACCTTAGCATGACTTGCATTTTATTCTAAAAGAGACTTACAGGCGACAATCGCTGATACGAGTATGGTAGTATTCGTATAGGGCGTAGCCTGGGGATATAGTTACGTACCCGACTCACCGTATCTTGGGAAGCGGGGCATGACACGTCTTTTAATGGTGGCCCATGCAGGTCATGCCTTTAGGAAACCTAGGTAGGACCTGAAGATGAGAACCTAGGATAAGGTGCAAGTCTAGGTATTTTAAAGACACATGTTACATGATATAGGTTAGGAGCTGGTATAAGAGATCCCTGGATTCCTTATCAAATTAGAACACCCTAAGATAAGCAATACCAGTAATTGGAAAAGAGAGTAAGGGTATTTTAAAGAAATTTTGATTCCTCTTAATATAATTATTACTTAATTGCTTATTTTGAATATAGGACATGGATTTATTCCTTCCGAGTGTCTGGTGGGATGGAAGTGACCGCACACTTTATGGCTATCAGCAATATATAAGGGAACTATGGCATCTACTAGATTGGTATCACATACCACTCTATGAAGTGCATTATGGTATTATGCGCCCCATCATTAGAGATTTGGAGGATGGTGCAGAAGTGGACCATGAAAGAGAAACCTATTATATCTACGTACGGTACCCAGAACATGAATATGATTATCCTAAATTAGAAGGGTATGAAGGAACGTTAACTGATTTTCAGGAACTACATCCTGAAGCTACAATCCTTACCCAGGTATGGACCTGTATCATGGGAAAACTGGACTAGGAACCTTATGTATAGAAGATCTTTTATCTACTAGGTACCTTTTGTGAACAGCAAGGATGTATGTGTATATGTATATAAGTTAGGAAGGAAGGAAGTATGGGAGTGTGAATAGTCTAAATATGTATATATGCCTATGTGCAAGATGATTAGTACCTTAGCAGCATATTTTGTATCACATTTTGACTATGAGTGAATAAAATATTCTTTTCGTTATTCATGTACCTATATGTTCCTCTATATCCCAAGAACTCTTAAGATTTTCAACATCCTTTCCTATCCTTGAATCTCAGGATTATTCCTGAGAAATTGCATTTAAATTTTTCAGGATAATGTCTAATCATGATCAATCCCACACTTCGGCCTTACAAACTCAGATGGAACCCTTTATTAGTGACATGTACAAGTTATTCCAATAAATTTTGGAATCCAACAGTCAGCATGCAGATACGGCTCTAGCCACGACTACCACAATGTTGGAACATTTGCAAACGTCTGCCAATTCCAGAGATGGTTCACTAAAGGACTTTAGGAACCTAAATCCTCCCAAGTTTAAAGGAACGGAAAGTCCGATCGAAGCCGAACAATGGATTAGAACCATAGAAGGGCTGTTGAAAGCAGCAAAAATTAATCTTGAAGACATGGTATCTACAATCTGAATTCAATTGGAAGATATTGCTGAACACTGGTGGATGCGTAGGACACTGACACAAGTCACGCAAGGAAAACTCAATTTTGTACTATTCTGTATTTCTGCTGGAGGAAAATTCAATTATTCAATTCAAATAATATTTTGTGTTTTGTTACGTCCTCATTTTAAAATGAGAACGGAGTATTGAGATTGTGATATTATATATTTCAATTGAAAATGGAATATAGTTTGAATCGAGTGTTTCTATTTTGATTCCTTCAAAGAAAGGACAAGTATTGAAATCATGATGCCAGTATGATAATTTGATCCTTGTGAAAAGTGGGAAAATATTGAATTATACTCGTTATTCGTGGCATACATGAATCGAGATCTGGATTCATACTTGTACCCAGCAGAAATATAAATGCAAGATAATATAATATGATTGTTTGTAGATTTAGGTTAGTGCATTGGGCGGAAGAGAATAACTGGATCACACCCAAAATCTCTGTAATATAATAAATAAACAAAAACGGATCAGTAGAGTTTTTCGTATCGTAAGGTCATACGATGTTGGGGGTGAGTCTTAGCTCACCAAGAGAGATTTCGGATTCCAGAAATTCTTGTATTAAAACAAGAATTTAAGAGTTTAAAAGTTACAAGTTTTACCCCCTGCGCGGGAGGGGCCGGATTCCTAAGCATTGTGCCACCGAGACATAACCTAATCCCTGGTCACGGGATTGTTGCTGAGAAAATACGATGCATGTGATCCAGATGTATTTTCTAAATTGCATCATTATATAGAAAACTTGTTTGTGATTGTGGTAATGAATTAAGGTTGTATTGATTGTTTTGATTAGACACTAAGAGATCACTAGAATAGATCTTAGTTAGAGTTATATTTCAAGTTTAAACTATAATACTTCTAACTATATCAAACTCAGATCCTACTATACGAAAATGTCTTTCAATTATTCTAAGAGTTATATTTCAAGTTTAAACTATAATACTTCTAACTATATCAAACTCATATCCTACTATACGAAAATGTCTTTCAATTATTCTATTCATTTATCATATCATATATTCAGTTCTTTTATCGTTCTTGACCGAGGACTTGCTGTCGTTCTGACGACCTTGTATTGTCCACTAGGGGAAGACGAAGTTCCTGGTGAAATGCTACCTCTATATGATGTGGACGAAGTTGAGGAGTAACCTTTTTCAGGGAATACATCAAACAACATTTCGTAGCTGAACTATGTAAATTAAGGAGGTTTTGTTATAAAGACTTGTACAGTTGTACTTTAATCTGTGTTGTATAATTATAGTTGGTAGTAATGAAGTATTTTAGTATGACTTACATTCCATCCTAGAATTATACAGGCGACAATCGCTGATACGGGTACGATAGTATTCGTAAGGGGCGTAGCCTGGAGATGTAGTTATATACCCGGCCCATTGTATCCTGGGAAGCGCGGCATGACACGTCTTTTAGTTGTGGTCCATGCAGGTCGAACTTTTGGGAAACCTATGTAGGTCCCGAAAGATGAAGAATCTAGGATGAGATGCAAGTCCAGGTTAACATAAAAGAACATATTATAGGATATAGGTTAGGAACTTGTATAGGTTAAACCTTGATTTCTTATCACATTTATAGGAATTACTTGGAAATACCCTAAGATAGGCAGTAGCGGTGAATGGAAGAAGGGATCAATGGTATTAGGAAGATAATTTTTTTTTTGGGATTGTATTTTAATCTAGTTATTGTCATATTGATTTCTTAATTAAGGATATTATGAATGTATGATATGGATCTATTTCTTTCAAGTATATGGTGGGATGAAAGCGATCGTACTTTATATGGTTACCAGTAATATGTGAGGGAGCTGTGAAAATTACCAGACTGGTACTATATACCACTTTATGAAGTACACTATGGAGTTATGCGCCCTGTTATTAGATATATTGAAGATGGTGCAGAAGTATATCACGAGAGGGAGACCTATTATACCTATGTATGGGACACATAGTACGAGTATGATTATCCCAAAATAGAGGGATATGAAGGAACGTTGACTAGCTTCCAAGAACTACATCCTGAAGTTGCAATCCTTAACCAGGTATGGACCCGTATCATGGAAAAACTGGACTAGGGATATTATGTATACGTAAAGGGTCTTTTTGTATGCTATGTATCTTTTTGTAAACAGTAGATGTATATATATAAGTTAGGAAGGGAGGAAGTGTGAGAATATAGATAGTATGAATATGTATGTACGCCTACGTGTAAGATGACTAATACCCCTAGCAGCATATTTTGTATCATATTTTGGTTATGAGTGAATAAAATATGTTTCTTCCTTATCCTTGTGTCTATATTTTTTTAAAATTATTGTTGTTCAAAATTCTTACGATTTACATGATCCTTTCTTTATCTTTGAATCTCGATTCAATCAAGACCATTCCTGAGAAATTTGCATTTGAATTTTTTAGGACAATGTCTAATCACGACCAATCCCATGCTTCATCATCCCAAGCTCAGTCTGAACCATCTATTAAGGATATGTACAGATTATTCCAGCAGGTCTTGGAATCTAACAACCAATACGCAAATACGGCTCAAGCCACAACTGCCACAGTGTTGGAACACATGCGGACATCTGTCAATTCTAAAGATGGTTTACTAAAGGATTTTAGAAACCTTAATCCTCCCAAGTTTAAAGGAACAGAAAGTCCGATCGAAGACGGACAGTGGATTGGAACCATAGAAGGACTGTTAAAAGCAGCAAAAGTTAGTTCTGAGGATATGGTATCCACGATCCGAATCCAATTGGAAGATATTATTGAGTACTGATGGAGTGCAGAGCACCCAGAGGATTCAGATGACATAATAAATTGGGGAGAGTTCAAGAAGAAGTTCGAAGAAAGATTCTTCCCGAAATCGGCTAAAATAGAGTTAGAACGACAATTCACTCATTTGAAGCAAGGGAAGCTCACGATAGACGAGTATATTGCAAAAATTTCCAGGCTAAGTCGTTTTGCTTCAAGTATGATAGTCGATAGGAAAACCAAGGTATCTAGATTCCAGGAAGGATTAGAGAGCCAACTAAAGAGCAGGGTCGCCGCATATCGATGCCAAACCTATCCAGAAGTAACTGAAGCTGTACGAAACCAGAAAATGATGCTGAATGAAGAACAACCATTTCAACCTCAAATCCAGAAGAGAACTTTGGAGATAGGGACTTCATCCTCGAGGAACCAATGGCAAGGACCATCTAAGCATCCTAAAAATGACTTTTTTAGAGAAACGACTATTTGTAGATTTTGTTCAAAGCCAGGTCATACTAAGAATAGATGCAGGAAATTTCTTGGGCTATGTTTGAAATGTGGATCACCGGGTCACCAAGCTTATCGATGTCCCCAATTTCCAAGACCAATGATGCAAGTTCCACAACAGAATCCGCAACCAATGACCCAAGGGAATAATATCAGGCATGTACTTCAAGGAAATGGTCCTCGACCTCTGATATAAGCACTGGTACCTCAAGCTATGTTAACTTATGGGAACCAACGAATACCACCATTCGCATCCCAAGCCTACCAATTCTAGCAGGACCAGAAGGCAAAACAGCCTCAAAATGGAAAGAAAAAGAAGCAAGGATAAGCATTTATGATGGATGCTGATGAAACGGAACTAGCATGAGAAGTAGTGACAGGTATTATCCTAGTTTCAGCTTGTCCAGCATCAGTATTATTTGATTCTGGGGCAACCCATTCATTTATAGCATCTATATTTATAGCTCTACATGAAAGAGAATCTCAACCATTACTTAAGAAATTAAAAATTCTTACGGGTAATGGCACAGTAGAAGTTAGTCAGGTCTGTAGAGCATGTCCAGTTAAGTTAGGTGGTGGAGCTTTTCGGGTAAGATTATTAGTCTTCCCAATGAATAATTATGATATAGTACTTGGAATGGATTGGTTGGCCAAGACATTAGCTAGTATAGATTGTGGCCAAGGGAAGGTTTTATTCCAACTCACTGATGGAGAAATATGTGAATTTGTTCGAGACCAGAAAGAATTTAATGCTGAGGAACTGAAAAAATTTGAACAACCAGTTCGAAGAAGATTTCATGAACTAGAGGAAGAACAATTTTCAAGAATAGTAGAAGATTTTAAAAATGTATTTCCAGAAGAGTTACCAGGATTACCACCAGATAGAACAGTAGATTTTTTATCAATTTGATACCTGGAGCAGCACCTATAACTAAGAAAATATACCCAATGAACAAAGAAGAATTGACCGAGTTAAAAAATCAAATAAAAGAATTACTATCAAAAGAGTTTATTCATCCCAGTGCTTCACCATGGGGTGCACCAGTGCTATTTGTGAAAAAGAAAGACGGGACCCTACGACTGGTAATTGATTATAGAGCCTTAAATGAAGTAACAATAAAAAATAAATACCCCTTACCCAAAATTGATGAACTATTTGATCAATTAGGAGAACCCAAGATATTCTCAAATATTGATTTGAGATCTGAATATCATCAAGTAAAGGTCAAAAAGGAGGATGTTTAAAAAACAGCTTTTAGAACTCGTTATGGACATTACGAGTTTCTAGTTATGCCATTTGGGGTAACTAATGCTCCTGCTATATTTATGGATATGATGAATCGAATATTTTAACAATATTTAGATAAAATCGTGATTATATTCATTGACGACATTCTTATATATTCGAAAAATAAAGAAGAACATGAAGAGCATCTGAGGGTAGTATTACAAACTCTAAGACAAGATCAATTATATGCTAAACTCAGTAAATGTGAAATTTTGTTAGATCATATATTATTTTTAGGCCACATTATCAGTGGAGAATGTACACCCAGAGGATTCGGAGGACAAAATAACTTGGGGGGAATTTAAAAGAAAATTTGAAGGGAGATTCTTTCCAAAATTAGCTAAAATCGAGTTAGAACGGCAGTTCACTCATTTAAAGCAAAGGAGACTCACGGTAGACGAGTATGTTGCAGAGTTTTCCAGGCTTAGTCATTTTTCTTCAAGCCTAATAGCTAATAAGAAAATCAAGGTATCTAGATTCCTGGAAGGACTAAAGAGCCAACCGAAGAGTAGAATCGCTACATATCGATGTCAAACCTATCCTGAGGTGACTGAAGCAG
This sequence comes from Iris macrosiphon, assembly GCA_036927795.1. Classification (NCBI taxonomy): domain Eukaryota; kingdom Viridiplantae; phylum Streptophyta; class Magnoliopsida; order Asparagales; family Iridaceae; genus Iris; species Iris macrosiphon. Next base: position 13,043,606 of record JAYESA010000011.1, read on the forward strand.
CAAAGAGCCAGGAAAGAATGCTAAATGAAGAACAACCGTTTCAATCTCAGCCTCAGAAAAGGACCTTGGAAGTAGGAATTTCATCCTCGAGACATCCATGGCAAGGACTGTCCAAACGCTCTCAAACTGGTATCTTGAGAAGACCAGTTATTTGCAACTTTTATCAAAAACCTGGGCACATGAAGGATGACTGTAGAAAATTTTCGGGTCTTTATTTAAGATGCGGATCAGATAAGCATCAGATTGGCCAGTGCCCACAACAACGAACCTTAGGGCCAATAATACAAAACCCGCACCAAGAATCACGATCCACGTTCCGAGGAAATAACATCAGGCCTATGCTTCAAGGGAATAGTCCCCGACCTCTGATACAAGCGCCAACATCTCAAGCCATGTTGACTTATGGAAATCAACGAAGACCACCCTTCGCACCCCAAGCCTACCAATTCCAACAAGCTCAGAAAACAAACCAGCCTCAGGCTGGGAAGAAGAAAAGGCAAGGGCAGGCATTTATGATGAATATTGATGAAACAGAATTAGTCGAAGAAGTAGTAACAGGTACTATTCTAGTTTCAGCTTGTCCGGCATCAGTATTATTTGATTCTGGGGCAACCCATTCATTTGTAGCATCAGCATTTATAGCTCTTTATGAAATCAAATCGCAATCGTTACTTAAGAAATTAAACATTCTTACGGGTAATGGTACGGTAGAAGTTAGTCGGGTTTGTGAAGCATGTCCAGTTAAGTTAGGCGGTGGATCTTTTCAAGTAAGATTGCTAGTTTTTCCAATGAACAATTATGATGTAGTACTTGGAATGGATTGGTTAACCAAGACATTAGCAAGTATAGATTGTGACCAAGGAAAAGTTCTATTCCAGCTCACTAATGGAGAATTATATGAATTTGTTCGAGACCAAAAGGAATTTGATGCTGAGGAATGAGAAAAGTTTGAACAACCAGTCCAAGGAAGGTTTTATAAACTAGAGGAGGAACAGTTCCCAAGGATAGTGAAAGAATTCAAGGATGTATTTCCCGATGAGTTACCAGAATTGCCACCGGATAGAGCAGTGGAGTTTTCTATCAATTTGGTGCCTGGAGCAGCACTTATAGCTAAGAAAATATACCCGATGAATAAAAAAGAATTGGCTGAGCTAAACAAATAAATAAATGAATTATTATCAAGAGGATTTATTCAATCCAGCGCTTCGCCGTGGGGTGCACCAGTACTTTTTGTGAAAAAAAAAACAGGACCCTACAATTGGTAATTGATTATAGAGCCTTGAATGAAGTGACAATCAAGAATAAATATCCCTTGCCCAGAATTAATGTATTATTTGATCAATTAGGAGAAGCCAAGGTATTCTCAAAGATTGATTTGAGATCGGAATATCATCAAGTAAAGGTCAAGAAGGAGGACGTTCAAAGAACAGCCTTTAGGACTCGTTATGGACATTACGAGTTCCTAGTTATGCCATTTGGGGTAACTAACGCTCCTGCTATATTTATAGATCTAATAAATCGGATATTTTATCAATATTTTGATAAATTTGTGATTGTATTCATTGACGGCATCCTTATATATTCAAAAAATAAAGAAGAACATGAAGGGCATCTGAGGGTGATATTGCAAACCCAAAGACAGGAACAATTATTTGCTAAACTCAGTAAATGTGAATTTTGGTTAAATCATATATCATTTCTAGGCCACGTCATCAGTGGAGAAGGTATTTCAGTAGATCCAAAGAAGGTGGAAGCTGTTAAATCCTGGCCAATACAAAGTCTGTGGCAAAAATTTGAAGTTTCTTGGGATTAGCTGGATACTATAAATTCGTGGAAAATTTCTCAAGAATCGCAAAGCCATTAACTCGGCTGACCCGAAAGGAGAAAAGATTCAATTGGACGGAGAAATGCCAGATGACCTTTGATAAATTAAAGGAAAGATTAATTTCGGCACCTGTGCTAGCATTACCGTCAGGATCAGGAGGATACGAGATATATAGCGATGCATCGGGTAAAGGGCTGGGTTGTGTGCTAATGCAACACGGAAGAGTTATAGCCTATGCCTCTCGACAACTGAAGCAGCATGAGAGAAATTATCCAACTCATGATTTGGAACTAGCAGCTGTAGTTTTTGTACTTAAATTATGCCGACATTACTTATATGGGGAGAGAATCAATACACATACGGATCACAAATGTCTGAAACATATGTTTACTCAGAAGGAAATTAATATGAGACAAATGAGATGGTTGAAATTACTCAAGGACTTTGATATAGAATTTGAATACCATCCGGGTAAAGCAAATAAAATGGCAGATACCTTGAGCAGGAAACCAATGGCATTCTTTACGAATACCCTAAAGGAAATACTCAAAGACTTAAATAAGATAAATTTTAAAGTAATATATCCCATATCAGAAGGATCATGGGAAAATTTACAAGTACAGTCTTCCCTAGTGGACAGAATCAAGGAAGCTCAACAAGGAGACTCTAAACTCCAGAAAATATGGAAACAAACAAGGAAGGACTCCAGACTGGAATAAGAAAGCATCCAGATGGATCGCTAAGGTTTGGGGATCGATTATGTGTACCCAATGAATTCTAAGAATAGAAGTCATGACAGAAGCTCCTAACTCCCAATATTTCATCCATCCGGGAAGTACTAAGATGTATAAGGATTTAAAACAAAATTTTTGGTGGCATAGAATGAAACGAGATATTGCTAAATTCGTATCCAAATATCTTGTCTGTCAGCAAGTAAAGGCAGAACACCAAAGGACAGCAGGCCTTCTTCAGCCCTTACCAATACCTGAATGAAAATGAGAACATATCACAATGGATTTTGTAACCGGGCTACCTAAGACACAAAAAGGTAACAATGTTATCTGGGTCATCATAGATAGACTCACAAAATCAGCTCAATTTCTACCATTCCGGGTAGGACAGACAACAGAAGTATTATCAGACATGTATATAAAATAGATTGTCAGTCAATACGGAGTACCAGTAAGTATAATTTCGGATAGAGACACCAGGTTTACTTCATATTTCTGGAGAAGTCTGCAGGAGAGCCTTGGCACTCAGTTAAAATTTAGCTTGGCTTACCATCCTCAGACAGATGGTCAATCAGAGAGAACGATTCAAACTCTAGAGGATATGTTGAGAGCCTACACATTAGATTTTGGGAGATCATGGGACGATCACTTACACTTGGTAGAATTTTCTTATAATAATAGTTATCATACCAGCATTAAGATGGCACCTTTTGAAGCATTAAATGGGTGAAAGTATAGATCACCAATGTGCTGGACGGATGTAGGAGAAAGGAAGTTACTGGGCCCAGAACTAGCAACACAGACTGTTGACAAGATTAAGTCAATAAGAAATTATTTGCAAGCAGCCCAAGATAGGCAGAAGATGTAGGCTGACAAACATCGAAGGATGTTAGAATTTTAACCTGACGATCATGCATTCTTAAAAATATCGCCAACAAAGGGGACAATTAGATTTGGAACTAGAGGGAAGCTGAGAAAAAGATATATTGGACCATTTGATATACTAGAGAAAATCGAAAGAGTATCTTATAAACTGGCACTGCCCCCAACACTAGAAGGGGTACATAATGTATTCCATGTATCTCAACTCCGAAGATATGTACCGGATCCAAATCATATACTAGATCATTCAGAGATCATCATCGGACCGACTATACACATCGAGCAACGACCCGTTGAAATCCTGGATCGTAGAGACAAAATACTCCGAAATTGGATCATCTCATTAGTTCGAGTAGCTTGGAACAAGGACTCTCCAGGAGAATCAACTTCGGAAAAAGAAGAAGACATGCGAAACCAGTTTTCATATTTGTTTACTAACCAAGGTTAGCTAAACTTTTAATTTAAAATTTTGAGGACAAATTTTTTCTAAGGAGGATAGAGTGTCATAACTGCTATTTTATTTTTTTTATTTTTTTATCTCTCAAATCCATATATATATATATATATATATATATATATATATATATATATATATATATATATATATATATATATATATATATAAATTAATATCTTAGGCTTATGTAAATACCAATTTACAAACTAGCCTTATCCAATTCTGGAATTGAGAGGGGGTTTTATGCAAATTCCCCAAATCCATGGGAAGGGGGAGAAAACCAACAATAGGTTTATGAGTCAGGGCATACATGGCTTCTTCTTCCTTCATCTTTATTTTCCAGGGAAAACCTGACTCAATTTCTCTCGCCCATGCATTCCCAATAAACCTAACCCTTTCCTACTTAATCCCCCAAGGAAACCCTATTCCTTCTTCATCTTCATTCTCCTCTAACCCCTTACTCTTTCAACCTACTGCTGCTACTGCTGCCATGCCTACTGTTGCTGCTGCTGCTGCCATGTCTACTGTTGTTGCCGCTGCTGCTGCTGCTACTGTGTTGTAGCCGACCGCTGTTGCTGCCGCTGCTACTGTCGGACCCGCACGCCGGACCCGCACATTGCCGCCGTGGCCGGTCCCGCACGCCGTCGGACTCGCACGCTGCCGAGCTTCGTCTCCTCCAACTTCATGACTTCTCTTCCCTTCTTCCCAAAGTTAGGTAAAACCCTCATTCCTTCCCCAAACCTTTTTCCTAGACCTAAATTAGAATATAATCCGATTTCAATTTCTCATAAAAAATTGGGAAAAAACTAGGTGCCAAAGTGGAAACTTGGAAAAACCCTAGATCGCTCAAAACAAAGGCAAGTCCTCATCCTTGCATTATTCTTTTCCTTAGAAATTAATTTAGGATTTCATTAAATGGGTAATTTGAAGATTTGGAGACAAATTAACACTTGTGTATATAGTTGAATACATAAATCTATATGTATATATATATATGTACATAGGTGTATCTTGATGCCCTAGGTAGGACACAAATGGAGACACGATAATCATAATTATATTTGCAAATTTAGCTTTACAACTAACTAGTTCATACATATGTATATATATCATTCCTATGCATATATACCTAAACCTAGATGGATATGGACATGTGTGTGTGTGTGTACGTGTTCCTTTTTATAATCTATGTATGTTAGAAGAAGATTTTCATTTATGTGTTTAATCAAATGATATGGCATTAACAACATATAAATATATATGTATATATATAAAGGATACATGAAAAGCGGAGACCTATTATTAAGATGACCTAAAACTACACTCGGCATAGCTTTAAATAAGAATTCGCCATTTAGTCAATTTATTAAGTTAATTTAATTCTGTCCAAAATTGAATAACACCTATTTTAGTATATTTTGTTAGAATTACCTAACTTAGGAACGTGTCATACATATACCGTAAGTTAGGGTAACTTTAGTTACATAAGTTCTAATCAAAATTTTTTTATTTTATAGAAGGTTGCATATAGTACGTATAATGAACATGAATAATTTTGCCAATACAAGTCTTGGGCCTTGAACCATAAATTATAATATATATGCATATAGTTAATTCCTTTATCTATTACATATTGAGAATTTTAAACTTAAATGGTTTACTGAGAATTATGGATTGCTTAAAAACATGTGCAGTGTTGGAAGGAAATAATTGTGCAATAAATAAATTAGCTAACCGTCAAGGTATGAAAGAAGCCTTTCCATTACAATTAACTTATGAGCTATTTCGTGTGTTTCGGTGTTGAGAGTTGCTCCACCGAAGGGGTCGACGAGCCCGGGAATACTACGGAGCGTTACTCCTGGTCGAATTTATAAATTGTTAAAATTTTGGAAGCCGAAATACAAAGGGGACTCTGCCAAAATTTTCAAGAATTTTGAGAGTTAACCAATATTTCGATTTCTAGGAATATCACCGACATCCCAAGACTCTAAACCTTAGATATACATATCTTTTGCAACAGACCACCAACGATTGAAATTTAATTAGGAGACAGTTAGTAAAAGTTTAGGATACGTAGGGCACGGACACAAGTCACTCAACAAAATCTAACTACCTGATAATCTGCTACGTATAAATTAATATTTTTGGAATTGTGTTGGTAACTTAATACCTGTACTCTGGATTTCGGATAAGTAAAAGTGTGTATCTTGTATTATCCCGAAAATACTTTTATATAAACAATGGTTAAAGCGATACACAGGGCAGAAACCTGAATACAAGAAAATAGAATAAGGATTGTTTGTAGATTAGGCTAGAAGCATTGGGAGGGGGGAGAACAACATAAATAACCACCCACGAAATCCTGCAACATACTTATATATATATATATATATATATATATATATATATATATATATATATATATATATATATATATATATATATATATATATATATATGGCTGATCAACAGTTAAAAGCTCTTTCGTAAGGCCTTGCGAAGTGAGCGGGTGAGGCTTAGCTCACTTTCCTATTTAGGCCGGACCTACTTCGATTCAAAAACCCGTGTCGTCCTATTCAAGTCACCTGAATATAAGCACACCTACTTCGATTCAAAAACCATCGAATGGGTAAATTCAAGATTTGGCCCAAAAAGGGCTAGGCCGGATCATAATCCTGTGCCATCCTGTTCAAGTCACCTGATTATAAGTGCACATATTTTGATTTAAAACCATCAAATAGGTGAATTCAAGATTTAAACCATGAGGGCAGGGCCGGATTCTAAGCACCGTGCCATCAAGTCACAGCCTGATCCCTGGTAAACGGGATTTTTGGCGGGAAACTAGGTGAAGTGGTTATTTAAGGGTTGTTCTCCAAATTGTATCATCATTTAAGAAATTGTTTGTGTATTGTGGTAGTGACGTAGGGATATGTGATGCTTGAATTATTAGACACTATAAGAATATTAAATTATGAACTATTCAGGTCATGGACTCTATATTATACTTACCTTCTTATTCTTTTTAACTGTTATTCTTCTTATCCTACTATCATATCTTTTATTTGCTTACCGTTCTTGGCCGAGGACTTGCATGTCATTCTGATGACCTAGTATTGTTCACTAGGGGGAGAAGAAGCAAATGAAGAAATGCTACCTCTTTATAACGTGGACGAGATCGATGAATAATCTTCAAGTAATTCCAGGATATACAGCACCAAGTAGTTTGTAACTGAAACTATGTACATTAAAGAGAAGTTATTATAACGACTTATCTAGTTGTATGTTAACCAGAATGGTATGAATTTGATGTATTGCCTAATCACCTTAGCATGACTTGCATTTTATTCTAAAAGAGGCTTACAAGCGACAATCGTATATACGAGTATGGTAGTATTCGTATAAGGCGTAGCCTGGGGATGTAGTTACGTACCCGACTCACCGTATCTTGGAAAGCGAGGGGTGACATAATTATTATCATCTTAGTAATTGAAAAAAAAATAGACGATTAAGTTTGATAGAACAAATTTTGGAATTCGAATTTTAAATAAGAATATGTCATATACCAATTTTTGTTAGGTAGATTTATGATTGCTAGGTTTAATGATAGAGGATAAATTGATTAAGTATGGGTATTATTGACTCGAAAGAAAAAAATAATTCAATAATTGGAGGGATTGAGGAGAATACTCTCTTAATAATTGAAATTAAAATTTTGAAGTTTGACAACTTTGAGGATGGAATTTAAAAGGTATTATGTGTGGTAATAGTAAAATATTAATTTTTGGAAAGATCATGATATTCTAGATTTAAATTTTCTTTGGATTTGAAGGGTTTAACTCTTGAAGAGTAAATATTTGGAATTTAAATTTGGAAGATAGAATTTTGAGTATTGGATTTAAAATTTTGAGTATTGGGTTATTAATTTATAATTTTGAGGAATTTAAGAAGATTTACATTATAGTCCTTGGACTACAAGATGACGATGTAAAATTTATTTTTTTTAAAAATTATTTTGAAGATGGAAATTAAACTTAAGTTTTAAAAATTTTGAGGACTTGGAATCTCATGGATTAATTATTGAAGAGATAAAAAAAATTTGATCGAGTAGAAGAACGATAATTTTAAAAGTGAGAATTTAATTTAATTTATATTTGAGAAGTTTAATTCTTGAAGGGGTCTGTAAAACCCCTAATTCTGAAAACCGTATTAAATTATTTATTTATAATATTTATGAGCTAAATAGAGAGAATAGATTTTATTAGATTTTATTTTGAGGTGTTTGAGCATTTAGAGGATTTATGGAGCCATTATAAATTTTTCCTAATTTATTCCATGCAAGAGACCCTTCGACAGTTGCTAGCTTAACCGTATGCACCAAGATATAATTTTCAGAATTTTCTATGTATAGATATAATTAATAAGAATAGAAATTCCTATTGGATCTCTACCCAAAATCGTTAACCCTTTAGCCTCTACCCTACCCGCTTGAACCCACTACCCGTGTAGCCCCTACCCGGATCCGTTAGGGGAGCAAAATATCAACAGCAGCAGTAGCAAAAATCAACTTTTCTTTCCCTTTTTCGCGCGTGTGAGCCATCCTATTCCACCACCTCTTAACTCTATTATTACTAAACTCTCCTAAACCAAAACCAAAACAAAAGAAAGAAAGAAAACCAGCAGTAGTAGTGGTTTTGAAACCACTAAATACTAAACTAACCCCCCCCCCCCCCCCCCCCGCGAAAACCGACTTCTTTTCCTATATATATTCCATGCAATACACCCCAAACCCTAACTCTAATTCTTCCACCAAACTCAACACCGTCTTCACCGCATCCGGAGACGTTTATTCGGAGGCCTTAGTTCTAAATCCTGTGTCCTTGACATTTGGACGCTTGCAGTATACAGATTTTTTGTCCGGCAAGTAAACCTTGCCTTGTTGTACTGTTTAAATTATGTATTATAGTTGCATGTTTATTTTATTATTATATAACTGTGCGCACCCGAGAGAGACTCGGGTGCAGTCAACGAAGGCGTTGAAGTTAGGACTTGTGTCTGACCTAGTGTCTAGTAGACCCACCTAAAGTTGTGGAGTTATCGGTATGACTCTCCAGGCCTTGACACATATCATTACACGTCACAGAGTGAGTTCATGTAGGGACGCATGCCTCATAATCGACTGGCCATCGGTGTGAGCAACACGCATAACGGTATTTAGCTTAGTTGTTTATTTTTATAAAGACTTGCATTTTAGTACGAGATATCCACGTCGTATTCGCGACTTGTACATTTATATTGGGCGAGGAGAACGACTAGTAGGCGTATGGGACACCCACCTCCTTTATACAGATACCGCACTCGACGGAGTGATACGGACGTATGTATATATTGCAGATACCACGTTCCTTAGAGTGTTGGGCGTCACTTGTTATTTTTGTAGATACTACACTCTATAGAATGTTAGACGTTATACTATTTCAGATACCATGCTCCTCGGAGATGGACGTTATCAGAGTGCCCATGGTCTGGGGGCATATGTGGCATATATTAGCCAGTCACGACGATTGGTGAATTACGTCAGCATATGTCTAGCCTACACTTTCCCATACGTACTAAGTTATCCTCAAATTGCATTCACTTAGATGGTTAGCGCACCCCTTTATTTATTCAGTATTTACTTTATGGCATGCTTCTATGTATCTTGTTATGTCCCTCTTAGGACCTGGTCCCTTTCCAGGTGTAGATGTTCATGAGTATTCGCAGGAGCGCAGATCCGGACATGCTACTTATATTTCGAGAAGGTCTTCTCTTCGAGCCTCGTGATGGTTAGATGTTGTATTTATATGGGGGTTTATCTGGTTCATTTTATATTCTATTTCGCCAGTGGATTTGTTTCCATCCGACTGTCATTCTTTAGATACTTTATATTGAGATCTAGTTACATGGTTATTGGTTATTCATTTATATTTGATTTCTGTGGATGAGATTTAGATTATACCCTGTGACTTGTGTAAGTTTTACCACTTGTGAATTATTGTTCATTATACAGCGTACGCATGTATTATGGTTTCCATATATTGGAGTTGCCATATATACAGGCGGCTGGCATGCTTACGTGTCCTAGTCCTACGTATTTTGGGACTGGGGCGTGACATGTTTTTAGTGGTGGCCCATGCAGGTCAAGAGCATATTGTCTCGGTTACGTTACTGTACCGAGCAAGCCTGCACCTAGGATTAGAGTATAGGATCTCATCCATAATTGACTATGACTTATCTTCCTTCCAGTCTATTCTATTGACAAAATTGTATCCTGCTTGATTCATGTGCTTCCCTAATAGTTCCTTGAGTATAGCCCCTGCTAGAATATCGGAATCTCTGTTAACGGGATGATACTTAGGGTAACATTCCTATTAAGAATACAACTAGCGCATTGATACATCACTAAGTTTAGGATACTTAATGAACCCTAGCATTCCTTACTACCTAATGAATCCTAGCGTCCCTTACCTATAGATTAATTTACCATTATCCCTTGATAATTATGGATGACTTGAAAGTAGTATAGACACTACTATGATTAGTTTGAAATTTGACCATAGTATTTGACCCTAGTATTGAGAAACCAACAGAATCCAAGGTTAAACATTAAAACTGAACCTAGCTTTTCATGGTAAGATAGTACTAGAGAGCTACAACTTTAGCACCTTGTCTTATAGTAGCCGAACAATGTCTTAGGAAGCCAAGAGGAATGGATAGAATATTCCTTTAATCATACCTCGAACACCGAGATTAGCAATCACCTTCCCTCAAGAAATTATGACATTATCTAGAGTCCCTCTATTTTAATTTTGTATCTTGTTTTCTTGCAATCTTAACACTAGCTAGTTGTGCGATGACTAATTATGTTCTTCTATTCTTTATTTTCCAACTCGTGCCACTTAACACCTCTGGTTATAGACCAAGTGATTTTATTCTATGTTAGGATATATAGCTTGCTAGGATTATAATTGTAATCTTGAACTTGGAATTATGTACTTGGTAGTTACAACTTGATAGTTTGAGTTGTTCCTTTAGATTATGACCTAATGATTATCCCTTAATTTTAAATCGCATAACTTATACCATACCTCGATACGAGTTATATCCCCTTTTCCCTTGAGGCCAGTAACTTTTTCATTCTTACTATAGACACTTGTTCTATAATCACTACGACTAAGACTTAAGATGACCATTACCTATATAATGCAATAAGAGACCTTAATGAGTACCAAGATCTTTTCCTCGTGTACCCTAATAAGAGTTCTACTTTATTTACTAGGACCAGGTTATTTTGTAGGATCTTCTTTAAGGCAGTTACAGTATTAGTTATTATTTTAAGTTGGGTAGTATGCCTAACAACCTAGTAGCACATAGTCCTCTTGACTCATTATTGAAGTGTAACTGATTGACATTAACTATATGCTAGCATAAGACGATAGTGTTTATTAAGACTGTAGAACTTAGAAGGCCATACCCCTATTTGATCGACTAGCGACTTAGACAAAGAGTTAGAATAACAATTGTAGAGATTGTAGAGCGTTATCTTTTTGTGAATTTGAAATTTTTTTTTTTGTAATTTCTCGCATCATAATCTAGCGTACTTATAATTGCTGTACTACCTTGACTTATGCTGCTATTATAGCCTGGTTTTGCAAGCTTATTCTTTATCAAGCTTGTTCATGATATATGTATTATTGGAGTACTACACTAATATATTTCAGAATCAGTGTATTACGGTCTGATCAACCATAGTGCGCTTGGTTCGCCCTTCGCATAACTACTTTACGTGGATTGAGATATATAGTAATTAGTAGACGAATATACTTGCCCTCTAGATATGTCTGAGCATATCATATCAGTTACATTACTGTACTGATACGAGCATGTGAATAGGAATTACCAAAATAGGATTTCAATTCACAACTACCTTGACAAATTTCCATTTGAATTCTTTAAACGCCTTGATCCCCACACTTCTAATCTATTACCTCCCCCTTGAACTCTTGATTATTGTTTTTCGTCATCCCTTATTTCGGAAAGATGAAACCTCATGCTTAGTATAAGTACGAAAAGTGTATTATTTCTGTAGTCATTTCTGTTTATTTCTTGGGAAAATTTCCAAACTTTGTTATTAGATTTGATTTCAGTTTAAAACTGTGCTACATTTAGAATGACCCTTAACTACCTACCTACATTCTATTTTATTACTTTCCTGATATATGCATCACTATGGCAGCATGAAATTTTTGCCTCGTAACTTTGGTCAAGTTCAGAATTCAAGTGTTACGAAGAAGAATGTATCATTTTGCTGTCAGGAGTCTCAATGGATTTCACCTGGATGGACAATTGACTGACTCCTGAATGGATAGCAGCACCTATGACTCGATTGACTTGTAAGGATCAAGAATTCATATGGACCAACGAGTGTTAAGCCGCTTTCGAGGAATTGAAGAAGCGACTGACCACAGCACCAGTATTAACTATCCCATCAGGATCAGGAGGTTATGTGATCTACAGTGATGCATCAGGGAAAAGCTTGGGATGCGTATTGATGCAGCATGGCAAGGTGATTGCATATGCATCTAGACAGTTACGAGTGCATGAGAAAAATTATCCAACTCATGACTTGGAACTTGCAGCCGTTGTATTTGCTCTGAAGCCATGGAGACATTACTTATATGGGAAACGAGTGGAGATCTATACAGACTACAAAAGCCTCAAGTACGTCTTCACGCAGAGGGAGTTAAATATGAGGCAATGTCGATGGCTTGAATTGATGAAAGATTTCGAGATAGAGCTACATTATCAGGCAAGGCTCTCGTTGTAGCAGACGCATTAAGCCGGAAGCCAGCAACTTATTTCTTGACAGCACAGAGAATTATTGGAGGACTTGCAAGAGCTTGGCATCGAAGTAATATTACCCGGAGCAGACGGGACACTAGCCAACTTGCAAGTACAATCATCACTAGTAGAAAGAATCAAGATAGCATTGCCTACAGACGCCAGATTCAGAAGATTAAAGGAAAGGACAGAGACCGAAGAGCAGACAGGACTGCGCATCCATGATGATGGGACATTACGATGTGGTGATATCGTCTTTATGTTCCAAATGGAGAAATTCGACAGGAGCTGGTGACTGTAGCGCCCCGTTATCCCGGTGCGGAGAGCGCGGCTAAGAAACACAAGACGGTATCGTTCGATCGGGATAGATTGAATTAAGAACTCATCCTCGTTATGGATTTGTTTCTTCGGAATCGATTCCCATATTCAGTGGACCGCGCCCCAAGGATCGGCTTAGCGGCAGAGTCAGGAGGGACCTCTCCGCTGCTATCTTTTATTGCCTCGATTTTCGATGTCGCTTGTTGCTTTCGTGCTTTGAGTTAGTTTTGGAATTTGCTTATTTTCCTTGAACGGTTTCGATGGTTTTCATTATTTTCGTTCATTGAACTACACTTCAATCCCGAGATTGGAAAGAGAGGAAGAAGTATTGATCAAGCTGTTCGTGTGCAGGTGAACGAGCAGTAGGCGGCTTACGAGCGGAGTCGTGAGCGCCTCTTTCCTTCTCCCTTCTAATAATCTAAGTGAGTGGCTACCAACCCGATTAGCTAGCCCTGCTTCCAAGCTTCACATCTAATAATCTGCAATCTTCTTTGCCCCGATCAAACGATACCAAGTAATAATAAAAGAAACCAAGATAAAAGAGAATAGACTTGGTTAATTATGCTTGTCAATAACTTCATGAACGGATACTGAACTGCATGCTTGTTCGTTTGGGAATAAATCATAAATAGTGCTTGTCTTGTACAATTGCTTGTCTTGTACTCTTGTTGCCTCAAATTGCACTCTTGTTGCCTCAACTGCAATAACTTGTTACTTGTATATTATTGGATCACGGACAACTTGTGCACAGGGTAACGGTCTTGCGGACGATGTTGGGGCACTGGCATCGATCCGGTCCGGACGAGACCTATTGTTCTAGTCTCTTGTTCGACGGAATGGCTTGCAGCACCTCTTGTACTTTCGTTGCAAACCATTCTCGTCAAGACTATAGTCCACTATGGCACCACGCTAGTGATCATCGTGTATATTTAAACCTGTTGCATACTAACTTGTGTCTTCGTGGCAGGGAAGGCATGGTAAGTATTATGCAGGTAATTCAGACGGTCAGGTTCTCCGCACCAAGGCGAACCGAGCGAGGAGCCGAAGTCGTCTTCCCGATCCAGTCCAGCTGTTGGCGCATCTTCACCGCGCCCCTTGAAGCATTTTAGAGTCAGAAGCTTGCAACTCTTCATACACAAATGCAGCTTCGTGGCAAAGCCGTCCTCCAGCCTGGAGGTCTTTATCATTTTGAGTTTATAAAGGGATGTAATGTACAGGACTGCTATCTCATTTTGAGTCAACACTTTTGTAAGCCGTTCGGCATATTAGCTGACTCGTTCAGGAGTTTGTAATAGATGTTCATTATCAATAAAGAGAACTTTTCCATGTTTTAAATCTGTGTTTCAATTTATCTGCGTACTCTGAATATGTGCTTGCTATGCAAAATACTTTAGCCTTGTGCGGGCGCAACCCCAGGCCCGCACGGCATCACGATTCGGGGACGCCCCAACGATTCTACGGAATCGGGTCGTGACATAGTGGTATCAGAGCACAGATTCAAAGTTCCTTAGACTTCGTGCTGAAAAAGTTCCTTTAACGATCAAATTCCTGTGCGAACTCTTGAACTCGCTAGGCCAAAATGAGATACGTTCATGCAATAAGTGTAGCGCCCCGTTCTCCCGGTGCGGAGAGCGCGGCTAAGAAACACAAGACGGTATCGTTCGATCGGGATAGATTGAATTAAGAACTCGTCCTCGTTATGGATTTGTTTCTTCGGAATCGATTCCCATATTCAGTGGACCGCGCCCCAAGGATCGGCTTAGCGGCAGAGTCAGGAGGGACCTCTCCGCTGCTATCTTTTATTGCCTCGGTTTTTGATGTCGCTTGTTACTTTCGTGCTTTGAGTTGGTTTTGGGATTGCTTATTTTCCTTGAACGATTTCGATGGTTTTCATTGTTTTCGTTCATCGACTTGCACTTCCATTCCGAGATTGGAAAGAGAGGAAGAAGTATTAATCGAGCTGTTCGTGTGCAGGTGAACGAGCAGTAGGCGGCTTACGAGCGGAGTCGTGAAGCGCCTCTTTCCTTCTCCCTTCCAATAATCTAAGTGAGTGGCTACCAACCCGATTAGCTAGCCCTGCTTCCAAGCTTCACAGCTAATAATCTGCATTCTCCTTTGCCCCGATCAAACGATACCAAGAAATAATAAAAAAAACCGAGATAAATGAGAATAGACTTGGTTATCTGCTTGTCAATAAACTTCACGAACGAATACTTAAATGCATGCTTGTTCGCTTGGGAAAAATTATTGCTTGTCTTGTACATTGCTTGTCTTGTCTTGTACATTGCTTGTCTTGTACTCTTGTTGCCTCAAAAGCATGAACTGTTAACTAAGTAAACATATTGTTCGATCACGGACAACTTGTGCACAAGGTCATTGGTTCCTGCGGACGGTCGCTGGGGCACTAGCACCGATCCGGTCCGGACGGAATCTCTATTGTATAGTCCATTGTGCTGGACGGGGTGGCATATAGCGCTCCTTGTTCATTCGCTGCATACCATTTCCGCTAGTGACTATTGTCCATTGTGGCATCACGCCAAGTGATCTCTTGTATATTTAAACCTGTTGCATACTAACTTGTGTCTTCGTGGCAGGGAAGGCAAGGTAAGTATTATGCAGGTAATTCAGACGGTCAGGTAAAATCCACCGAACGGTGGCACATTCATTTCAGTAAATTCTATATGTTGCTTACTTGTAAATGAACTAAGGCAAGATAGAAACCCACAAATATGCATGCTTCATCAAACAACGTATTGATTGGTATAGTCAAGCTAGCTCGCCTTCACCAGCATGTTTCGATATGCTGACCCTCGTTGAAACAGGTTCTCAGCACCAAGGCGAACCGAGCGAGGAGCCGAAGTCGTCTTCCCGATCCAGTCCAGCTGTTGGCGCATCTTCACCGCGCCCCTCGAAGCATTTTGGAGTCAGGAGCCTGCAACTCTTCATACACAAATGCAGCTCCGTGGCAAAGTCGTCCTCCAGCCTGGAGGTCCTTATCATTTTGAGTTTATAAAGGGATGTAATGTACAGGACTGCTATCTCATTTTGAGTCACCTCTTTTGTAAGCCGTTCGGCATTTTAGCTAACTCGTTCAAGAGTTTGTAATAGATGTTCATTATCAATAAAGAAAACTTTTCCATGTTTCAAATCTGTGTTTTAATTTATCTGCGTACTCTGAATATGTGCTTGCTATGCAAAATACTTTAGCCTTGTGCGGGCGCAACCCCAGGCCCGCACGGCGGTCACGACTCGGGGGACGCCTCGGGGCGTGACATAGTGGTATCAGAGCACAGATTCAAGTTCCTTAGACTTCGTGCTGGAAAAGTTCCTTTAACGATCAAATTCCTGTGCGAACTCTTGAACTCGCTAGGCCAAAATGAGATACATTCATGCAATAAGTCCATAATACATTATGATCCTAATGTAATTTACCTTCTTTTGAAGGAGTGGCTCCAGCGCAATCTGCAGCGCAAATACCGGACGAAATGCAACGCCAAGGAAGTAGTTCGGGTACTTCGGGAAGTTCAGAGATCCAGCGAGCCATGCCAAGCATCGATCCCGTTCAGCAAATATTACGGATGTTGGGGGAAAACCAACAAAGGGACGAGGCTCGCCATGAACGGGCCGAGAAGCGAGCGGAAGAGAGTCAGCTCAAGTTTCAAGACAATATAGAAGCACGATTCTCAGTCCAACAGAAGCAGGTAGATACCCTACAGCAGATCTTTCAGACTTTGGCATCCAACCAGTCCGCGGCAACGCCAGCGACTCCGGTGGAACAGCCCGTGCTTGAAGTAGAGACGCCGCATATTCCAAGGACGAGGGACGTGACTGCCTTCGACTTTGGCCACTTCAAGAAAGTCTGCAACACCCCATTCAATGGGACTGAGGACCCAGTCGTAGCTCTAGATTGGTTGGCCGAACTTGAAGATCACTTCGCTCTGCTAGAGGTCCCCGAAGAGAAGCGCGTCGCCTGCGCACAACTACAGCTCCGCCTCAACGCACACGATTGGTGGGACGTGCATCGACGATCTCTCCAATTTGATCACGGAGAGGAGGCGATCTCGTGGACGACCTTTCGTGCCGCGTTCGAAGAGGAGTATGTACCCCCTCCAGCCCAACGCTAGATGGAGAACGAGTTCGTGCAGCTGCGGCAAGGCAGGATGACAGTTAAAGAGTACTCCGCCGAGTTCAACCGACTCTCCAAATTCGCTAGGGCCTATTTACCTGATGTAGCGAGTCGAGCTAGAAGGTTTGAAGGTGGACTACGCCCTGTCATCTATTCGCACGTAGTCGTTCCTCAGTATCGGATAATGCGTGAAGTCATGAATCATGCCCTGTCGCTCGAACCACACTATCCTCACGTTCCTGCCGGCGCTGTGCATACATCCAGTCACAAACGCCAAGGCGACGAGAGAGGAAACAACGCTGCAAAGCGCCGAAACAACGGTGATCCGAAAAGAGGGAAACCAGGGCAGTTATGTTATTTCTGTAACAGGTCGGGGCATACGAAGGATAATTGTCGCCTGAAACTTGGTTTATGCTTAGCCTGTGGCGGATCAGACCATTCTGTTCGTGATTGTTCCTTGAGTCACGATCGCCGCCCCCGACCGAATAATCCCTAACGGTAGGTCCTATCCTAAGTTTCGGGACGAAACTTCCAATTAGTTGGGTAGGATGTAGCGCCCCGTTCTCCCGGTGCGGAGAGCGCGGCTAAGAAACACAAGACGGTATCGTTCGATCGGGATAGATTGAATTAAGAACTCGTCCTCGTTATGGATTTGTTTCTTCGGAATCGATTCCCATATTCAGTGGACCGCGCCCCAAGGATCGGCTTAGCGGCAGAGTCAGGAGGGACCTCTCCGCTGCTATCTTTTATTGCCTCGGTTTTCGATGTCGCTTGTTACTTTCGTGCTTTGAGTTGGTTTTGGGATTGCTTGTTTTTCTTGAACGGTTTTGATGGTTTTCATTGTTTTCGTTCATCGACTTGCACTTCTATTCCGAGATTGGAAAGAGAGGAAGAAGTATTAATCGAGCTGTTCGTGTACAGGTGAACGAGCAGTAGGCGGCTTACGAGCGGAGTCGTGAAGCGCCTCTTTCCTTCTCCCTTCCAATAATCTAAGTGAGTGGCTACCAACCCGATTAGCTAGCCCTGCTTCCAAGCTTCACAGCTAATAATCTGCATTCTTCTTTGCCCCGATCAAACGATACCAAGAAATAATAAAAGAAACCAAGATAAAAGAGAATAGACTTGGTTATCTGCTTGTCAATAAACTTCATGAACGAATACTTAAATGCATGCTTGTTCGCTTGGGAAAAATTATTGCTTGTCTTGTACATTGTTTGTCTTGTCTTGTACATTGCTTGTCTTGTACTCTTGTTGCCTCAAAAGCATGAACTGTTAACTAAGTAAACATATTGTTCGATCACGGACAACTTGTGCACAAGGTCATTGGTTCCTGCGGACGGTCGCTGGGGCACTAGCACCGATCCGGTCCGGACGGAATCTCTATTGTATAGTCCATTGTGCTGGACGGGGTGGCATGTAGCGCTCCTTGTTCATTCGCTGCATACCATTTCCGCCAGTGACTATTGTCCATTGTGGCATCACGCCAAGTAATCTCTTGTATATTTAAACCTGTTGTATACTAACTTGTGTCTTCGTGGCAGGGAAGGCAAGGTAAGTATTGTGCAGGTAATTCAGACAGTCAGGTAAAATCTACCGAACGGTGGCACGTTCATTTCAGTAAATTCTATATGCTGCTTACTTGTAAATGAACTAAGGCAAGATAGAACCCCACAAATATGCATGCTTCATCAAACAACGTGTTGATTGGTATAGTCAGGCTAGCTCGCCTTCACCAGCATGTTTCGATATGCTGACCCTCGTTGAAACAGGTTCTCCGCACCAAGGCGAACCGAGCGAGGAGCCGAAGTCGTCTTCCCGATCCAGTCCAGCTGTTGGCGCAACTTCACCGCGCCCCTCGAAGCATTTTGGAGTCAGGAGCCTGCAACTCTTCATACACAAATGCAGCTCCGTGGCAAAGCCGTCCTCCAGCCTGGAGGTCCTTATCATTTTGAGTTTATAAAGGGATGTAATGTACAGGACTGTTATCTTATTTTGAGTCACCTCTTTTGTAAGCCGTTCGGCATTTTAGCTAACTCGTTCAAGAGTTTGTAGTAGATGTTCATTATCAATAAAGAGAACTTTTCCATGTTTCAAATCTGTGTTTCAATTTATCTGCGTACTCTGAATATGTGCTTGCTATGCAAAATACTTTAGCCTTGTGCGGGCGCAACCCCAGGCCCGCATGGCGGTCATGACTCGGGGGACGCCTCGGGGCGTGACAATAAGTCCATAATACATTATGATTCTAATGTAATTTACCTTCTTTTGAAGGAATGGTACCAGCGCAATCTGCAGCGCAAACACCGGACGAAATGCAAGGCCAAGGAAGTAGTTCGGGCACTTCGAGAAGTTCAGAGAGCCAGCGAGCCATGCCAAGCATCGATCCCATCCAATGAATGTTGCAGATGTTGGAGGCAAACCAACAAAGGGACGAGGCTCGCTATGAACGGGCCGAGAAGCGGGCGGAAGAGAGTCAGCTCAAGTTTCAAGACAATATAGAAGCACGATTCTCAGTCCAACAAAAGCAGGTGGATGCCCTGCAACAGATCGTTCAGACTTTGGCTTCCAACCATTCCACGACAAGAGCGCCGACTCCGGGGGAACAGCCCGTGCTTGAAGTAGAGACGCCGCATATTCCAAGGGCGAGGGACGTGACTGCCTTCGACTTTGGCCACTTCAAGAAAGTCTGCAATACCCCATTCAACGGGACTGAGGACCCAGTCGTAGCTCTAGATTGGTTGGCCGAACTTGAAGATTACTTCGCTCTGCTAGAGGTCCCCGAAGAAAAGTGCGTCGTCTGCGCGCAACTACAGCTCCGCCTCAACGCGCACGATTGGTGGGACGTGCATCGACGATCTCTTCAATTTGATCACGGAGAGGAGGCAATCTCGTGGATGACTTTTCGTGCCGCGTTCGAAGAGGAGTTTGTACCCCCTCCAGTACAACGTCAAATGGAGAACGAGTTCGTGCAACTGAGGCAGGACAGCATGACTGTTAAGCAGTACTCCGCCGAATTCAACCGTCTCTCCAAATTCGCTAGGGCCTATTTACCTGATGCAGCGAGTCGAGCAAGAAGGTTTGAAGGTGGACTACGCCCTGCCATCAACGGATACGTAGTCGTTAATCAGTATCGTACAATGCGTGAAGTCATAAATCACGCCCTATCTCTTGAACCACACTATCCTCACGTTCCTGCCGGCGCTGTGCATACATCCAGTCACAAACGCCAAAGCGACGAGAGAGGAAACAACGCTGCAAAGCGTCACAATGACGGCGGGAAACAGAAAGCAATCCATCCTTGTAAATTCTGTAAAAAGCCGGGGCATACAATCGACAAATGTCGTATGAAACTTGGTTTATGCCTAGCCTATGGCGGATCAGACCATTCTGTTCGTGATTGTTCCTTGAGTCGTGATCGCCATCCCGAACGCAATAACCCCTAACGGTAGGTCCCATTCCTAAGTTTCGAGACGAAACTTCCAATTAGTTGGGTAGGATGTAGCGCCCCGTTCTCCCGGTGCGGAGAGCACGGCTAAGAAACACAAGACGGTATCGTTCGATCGGGATAGATTGAATTAAGAACTCGTCCTCGTTATGGATTTGTTTCTTCGGAATCGATTCCCATATTCAGTGGACCACGCCCCAAGGATCGGCTTAGCGGCAGAGTTAGGAGGGACCTCTCCGCTGCTATCTTTTATTGCCTCGATTTTCGATGTCGCTTGTTGCTTTCGTACTTTGAGTTGGTTTTAGGATTTGCTTGTTTTCCTTGAACGGTTTCGATAGTTTTCATTGATTTCGTTCATTGAACTACACTTCAATCCCGAGATTGGAAAGAGAGGAAGAAGTATTGATCAAGCTGTTCGTGTGCAGGTGAACGAGCAGTAGGCGGCTTGCGAGCGGAGTCGTGAAGCGCCTCTTTCCTTCTCCCTTCCAATAATCTAAGTGAGTGGCTACCAACCCGATTAGCTAGCCCTGCTTCCAAGCTTCACATCTAATAATCTACAATCTTCTTTGCCCCGATCAAACGATACCAAGTAATAATAAAAGAAACCAAGATAAAAGAGAATAGACTTGGTTGATTATGCTTGTCAATAACTTCATGAACGGATACTGAACTGCATGCTTGTTCGTTTGGGAATAAATCATAAATAGTGCTTGTCTTGTACAATTGCTTGTCTTGTACTCTTGTTGCCTCAAATTGCACTCTTGTTGCCTCAACTGCAATAACTTGTTACTTGTATATTATTGGATCATGGACAACTTGTGCACAGGGTAACGGTCTTGCGGACGATGCTGGGGCACTGGCATCGATCCGGTCCGGGCGAGACCTATTGTTCTAGTCTCTTGTTCGACGGAATGGCTTGCAGCACCTCTTATACTTTCGTTGCAAACCATTCTCGTCAAGACTATAGTCCACTATGGTACCACGCCAGTGATCATCGTGTATATTTAAACCTGTTGCATACTAACTTGTGTCTTCGTGGCAGGGAAGGCATGGTAAGTATTGTGCAGGTAATTCAGACGGTCAGGTTCTCCGCACCAAGGTGAACCGAGCGAGGAGCCGAAGTCGTCTTCCCGATCCAGTCCAGCTGTTGGCGCATCTTCACCGCGCCCCTTGAAGCATTTTAGAGTCAGAAGCTTGCAACTCTTCATACACAAATGCAGCTTCGTGGCAAAGCCGTCCTCCAGCCTGGAGGTCTTTATCATTTTGAGTTTATAAAGGGATGTAATGTATAGGACTGCTATCTCATTTTGAGTCAACACTTTTGTAAGCCGTTCGGCATATTAGCTGACTCGTTCAGGAGTTTGTAATAGATATTCATTATCAATAAAGAGAACTTTTCCATGTTTCAAATCTGTGTTTCAATTTATCTGCGTACTCTAAATATGTGCTTGCTATGCAAAATACTTTAGCCTTGTGCGGGCGCAACCCCAGGCCCGCACGGCATCACGATTAGGGGGATGCCCCAACGATTCTACGGAATCGGGTTGTGACAGTGACAGAGGCTCCTAGTTCGATATATTCTATTCACCCACCAGAGGCACCATTCGATTCGGAGGACGCGGCAAGTTGGGTCCAAGGTATATTGGACCATTTGACGTGCTAAAAAGAGTGGGAGAAGTGGCATATCGACTTGCGCTACCACCTTCACTTGAGAAAGTATATGATGTATTCCATATGTCGCAACTCAGGCGAAATATGACAGACAACAGTCATGATCTCGACCATTCAGAAATCACCATTGGGCCGAGCTTGTCATATCAAGAGCAACCCGTGGGAATTCTTGATCGTCGAGAGAAAGTATTGAGAAACCAGTCTATTCCTTTAGTCCGCATGGCATGGAAGCATGGTGCGCCAGGAGAATCAACTTGGGAGCGCGAGGACGACATGCGCAAACATTTTTTGAACTTATTCGTTGACCAAGGTATAAATTTACTTGTTGATTTATATACCATCCTTGACTTTCTACCATGACTTTAGTTTTAATTTCGAGGACAAAATTTTTTATAAGTTGGGTAGAATATAAAACCCCTAATTCTGAAAATCGTATTAAATTATTTATTTATAATAGTTATGAGCTAAATAGAGAGAATAGATTTTATTAGATTTTATTTTGAGATGTTTGAGCATTTAGAGGATTTATGGAGCCATTATAAATTTTTTCTAATTTATTCCATGCAAGAGACCCTTGGACAGTTGCTAGTTTAACCGTATGCACCAAGATATAATTTTCAGAATTTTCTATGTATAGATATAATTAATAAGAATATAAATTTCTATTGGATCTCTACCCAAAACTGTTAACCCTTTAGCCTCTACCCTACCCGCTTGAACCCACTACCCGTGTAGCCCCTACCCGGATCCGTTATGGGAGCAAAATATCAACAGCAGCAGTAGCAAAAATAAACTTTGCTTTCCCTTCTACGCGCGTGTGAGCCATCCTATTCCACTACCTCTTAACTCTATTATTACTAAACTCTCCTAAACCAAAACCAAAATAAAATAAAGAAAGAAAACCAGCAGCAGTAGTGGTTTTGAAACCACTAAATACTAAACTACCCCCCTCCCGCGGAAACCGACTTCTTTCCCTATATATATTCCATGCAATACACCCCAAACCCTAACTCTAATTCTTCCACCAAACTCAACGCCGTCTTCACCGCATCTGGAGACGTTTATTCGGAGGCCTTAGTTCTAAATCCTGTGTCCTTGACATTTGGACGCTTGCAGTATACAGATTTCTTGCCCGACAAGTATACCTTGCCTTGTTGTACTGTTTAAATTATGTATTATAGTTGCATGTTTATTTTATTATTATATAACTGTGCGCGCCCGAGAGAGACTCGGGTGCAGTCAACGAAGGCGTTGACGTTAGGACTTGTGTCTGACCTAGTGTCTAGTAGACCTACCTAAAGTTGTGGAGTTATCGGTATGACTCCCCAGGCCTTGACACGTATCATTACACGTCACAGAGTGAGTTCATGTAGGGACGCATGCCTCATAATCGACTGGCCATCGGTGTGAGCAACACGCGTAACAGTATTTAGCTTAGTTGTTTATTTCTATAAAGACTTGTATTTTAGTACGAGATGTCCACGTCGTGTTTGCGACTTGTACATTTATATTGGGCGGGGAGAACGACTAGTAGGCGTATGGGACACCTACCTCCTTTATACAAATATTGCACTCGACGGAGTGATACGGACGTATATATATATATATTGCAGATACCACGTTCCTTAGAGTATTGGGCGTCACTTGTTATTTTTGTAGATACTACACTCTATAGAACGTTAGACGTTATACAATTTCAGATACCATGCTCCTCGGAGATGGACGTTATCAGAGTGCCCATGGTCTGGGGGCATATGTGGCATATATTAGCCAGTCACGACGATTGGTGAATTACGTCAGCATATGTCTAGCCTACACTTTCCCATACGTACTAAGTTGTCCTCAAATTGCATTCACTTAGATGGTTAGCGCACCCCTTTATTTATTCAGTATTTACTTTATGGCATGCTTCTATGTATCTTGTTATGTCCCTCTTAGGACCTGGTCCCTTTCCAGGTGTAGATGTTCATGAGTATTCGCAGGAGCGCAGATCCGGACAGGCTACTTATATTTCGAGAAGGTCTTCTCTTCGAGCCTCGTGATGGTTAGATGTTGTATTTATATGGGGGTTTATCTGGTTCATTTTATATTCTATTTCGCCAGTGGATTTGTTTCCATCCGACTGTCATTCTTTAGATACTTTATATTGAGATCTAGTTACATGGTTATTGGTTATTCATTTATATTTGATTTCTGTGGATGAGATTTAGATTATACCCTGTGACTTGTGTAAGTTTTACCACTTGTGAATTATTGTTCATTATACAGCGTACGCATGTATTATAGTTTCCATATATTGGAGTTATCATATATACAGGCGGCTGGCATGCTTACGTGTCCTAGTCCTACGTATTTTGGGACTGGGGCGTGATAGTGTCAAATTTTGAGGACTTAAAATTTTATTTTAAGTATGAAAAGATGTTAATATTGAGGACTTTGTAAAATCATAATAAAGGATTTGACCCCATTGGAAAAAAATGTATTATTGAAAATCTTAAATTGAGAGGACGCAATTCTTTTAAAGTGGGTAGATTGTAAGCCCCTCATTTTGGAATAGGGGTAATTTGGTAATTTTTAATTTATTTAATTTAATTTAATATTTTAAAGTATAAAATTATAAAATTCTACTTTTTATATATGACACTATGCCATGGCTTGGATATTTGGAGCAATGCACAACATTGTTTCTTCCAAAAAAAATTAATATTACTAATCTCGATTGTACCTAATATATTTGGGACATGGATTTACTATTTGTTTGATCTCCCCCATACTCCAAAAATATTGACAAATATCTAGAACCACGGTTACAGTAAAACTGCTTCCTTTTGACTAGAACTTGACCCAAACCAAACCCAAACACATGTAGGCATGTAGTGCATCCAAATACCCCCATGTATGTATATATATATATATATATATATATATATATATATATATATATATATATATATATATATATATATATATATATATTAATTAATTAATTAATTAATTAATTAATTTGTTTATATTTATAGAATTTTTATTTATAGAAAGTGTCATAAGTGTCACCATAGTTCGCCTAACTACCTAACTACCCAAGATCCTAACCAACCAAATCATAATCCTAACAAACAACCCCCACATCTTTTTTCTATTCCACAACACATCACACATATAAAATATATCCACAAAATCTGAACAAATCAATTGAAGATTTAAATCCCACATTTTCAAATTAGAAAATCCCTACTTTGTTGCATTTTCTATCTTTGGATCAAACCAAATCATAAGTGAATATTTTTGTGACAATACCCAAATTTAAATTTCAGTCCCTTACCATATTAAGACTCCACAAAATTTTACCCACATATTTTTAAATATTAAATCAAATCATAACCACTCACATATTAAAATTACATATATTTATCAACTCCCCAATACTTAAACCTAATTATTAGTTTCGGCCCCCATTTTTTCTCCTTCACAAAAAAAAACTCCTTCCTCACGTTCTCTCCCTCTTCCTCTCTCCATCCCCACATGCCACAACTCTACAAAAATCCCAATCGAACCCCTTTTTGGCCAAATATTGGCTCCTGGTTGTAGCAGCAGTTCAGACCCCTCCACAGCAGCAAAAAACCTTTCATGAGGTTTGGAGTTCGTTTGGTACTCCGTTTGGCCGTAGTCGCAAAAAATGTCCCCGCCGGAATCACAATCGCTTAAGTTTTCCAACTTTGTTTCTTTTCCTATTTTTTCAAGAAAAAAATCTTGTGTAAATTTATTTTAATGATAGATGATGTTTAGAATTAGTTCCATGCATTAGATCTATATTTTTACGTAAAATAATACCCCAAACCAATGAACAACCTTGACACGGACACGTCGCATCAAAACTAGTTATAGTTCTTTGATAGTTGTTATATTATACCGAAGTAAATAAATTTCAAAAATTAATGTATATTAATTCTAGAATATTTAATGTAATAATTTAATATATAATCATATTTGGATGCCAACATGGAGGTTGTATGTCAAGGCTCCGGGTCAAAGTTGGTTAGAATGATTAGTTGTCGTTCGAAGCAAATAATGGCATGCAATGTCGATGTTTGGTTTTTTTTTATTATTTAAAAATAATTTTATAATAATAATTATGATTAATTCAGTAATAAATGATGTTAAAATACATGATTAAGAGGTTCCATCGATATTGCATGCCCACGAAATGGGGTTTCGTCAACGTTCTCAGAATTGAACCAAACTTGGGGCACAGGACCAGCGTAACGCTAAAAATCCGATAGCACAAGTTTCGTTGCGAAATGACTAGCATACACAAAATTATAACGAGTGTCAGAACAGGCCGATACGGGGTTTTTTTAAGGATACACGTCGATTCCGGTGTGCACACACATCTAAATTAACTTTCGCGAAATCTCACACGTCCGTGTTGACGATACACGCCTTTCGATGTAATTTACACATGACAAAGTCGCCTCGTTTAGTGGGATGCACCTCATTTCAAAAAAAATTGAGTTTAGAAAACCAATTTTTTGGTCAACTTCAACTACGAATAAAATACAGCATACAATAAATTAAAATAAACTAATTAAATGGGTTTAATCTCGGTTATGTTTTCTAATTTTTTGTTCAAGTGGAATTTAAAAATATTAACTAGGTTGGAAGAAAAAGGCCATGAACATGGGGTTTGGGACAGTTTTCTAAACTCCAATTTGGATCATTTTTTCCTGTTTTGTGTCCCAATTTGCGACCGACACAGGACACAATACTCCGAACTAATTATACAGAGTTCAAGAGGGTTATGTGGTATTCGCATAGGATTCGACAGATTGACATTTGGATAATTGTGCAAAGAGATATGAAGGTGGAAAGTAGCATACCTTACTACTATTGTGCTCGGGATGTTGGACAGTCCGTCTTCGCGGCGGTGGTGCGCGACGGTCCTGTGTCATCGTCGGCGGTGGATCGTCGAAAACGAGAGAGGGTGTGATGGTGGTGGGGTTCGGCTCACTGGGGGCTTTTAATGGGGCTAGGTGCGGCGGTTACGGGAAGGAGAAAAGGGGGGTCGGCCGCGGTTGAGGAAGGGGAAGAGGGAAAGTTTCTGTTACTAGAATGTGAATAGGAATGGGTTCGGGTTAGCAGGTTGTGGGTCTGCGGGTTAGTGGGTAAGGATCCGGGTCCAATAGGGTTGGTCTAGGATGGATCGATTTGGTTCGGTTTGGTTCAGTTTGGTTTGGTTCGGGTTGGTTTAAGTTGGTTTAATAAAAAATAATGCATTTAGCTATTTTTAAAAATAGTTTTTGAGCCCAATAAATTTTTAAAAAATTACACAATACTCTATTATTAATTATACACCCAAAAATATAATATATACAATATTTTAATAATTAATTTAATACACAAAAATATAAATCCTAGAAGAACATTTATTATAATTAATTAAAAATTACAGAATAATCTCCAAAAACTCAAAAATTCATAAATTAAATTCTAAAATTAAATTCTAAAATCTGGGTGTTTACAGTTGCTAGGGCGCTTGTGATGGAAATTTTGTACAACGCCAGTGTGAACTGGGGGGTATTGCGACACTAGGAAGAGGACGTGGTTTAGAGACTCTCGCATGGTACGGTACTGAGGAACAACAACATAGGAACGAATAGAAGGTCGCAGTCCTATTTCAAATCTTTGAGCTCGACTTTCGATGTCACAGAGATGAGAGTTAGCAAATTTTGCAAGCATGTTGAATTATGCGGCGTACTGCCACAATGTCATATTTGCTTGTTGAAGATGTGTAAATTCGTCTTCCTTCTCGCGAAGGACGGTGGGTGAAATGTACTCCTCTTCGAAGGCTTTACGGAACACGGACCAAGAGATAGTCGTCTTGTCATCTTCACTCATGATAGCTTGTTTGTGCACATCCCACCAATCATATGCATTTAAACTGAGTTGAAGCTGAGCACAAGCAACTCTCTTCGTCTTATCCATGCGAAGCACTTCAAAGTGGTCATCTGGCTCAACCAGCCAATCTTACGCTACGGTGGGGTCCTTTGTCCCTTTGAAGGTAGCATGACACATCTTCTTAAACTCTGATATTTGAAGGATGGAACCCTTCTCGTCTGAGGGCGGAGGTTCCTGGGAGCCCTGAAGTACCGCGATCTCGGCTACAACTGGCACTGTCGCGACGGTCGTTGATGCAGAATGGTTGTTGGCGACGAGCGTCGTCATAATCATTTGCAGGCTATTCATTTGCTTCTGTTGTGTCTCGGTCTGTCCGTTGCGCCTGAAATTGAGCCTCAATTCGGAACTCGAATTGGCTTTGACATAATTTTGCATCTACTGTGTTTCCATCAAGAGCATCATCCGCTCGAACGGATCAACAGAGGGTGCGGCTGCTTGACTTCTCGAGCTACCCGAAGTGCCGGAACTGCTCCCTTATACCAACGCCACTACATGCGCTTGTGCGTCCGGCTCTGAGGCCGTTCCTTGAAAGAAAAGTAACTTATATCAATCTCAAAATATACTATTGACTCACGGTATG